>PVIY010002413.1:0-128315 GCA_004026745.1 Myrmecophaga tridactyla
AGAGAAACCCTGAACTTCATCAGCCTTCTTGAACCAAGGTATCTTTCCCTGGATGCCTTTGACTGGACATTTCTTTAGACTTGTTTTAATTGGGACATTTTCTCGGCCTTAGAACTGTAAACTAGCAACTCATTAAATTCCCCTTTTTAAAAGCCATTCTGTTTCTGGTATATTGCATTCCAGCAGCTAGCAAACTAGAACACACCAAAAGCTGCTTTTCCCTATTCCTCTAAAGCTGAGCAGCCAGAGGAATAACCCCTCTCCCTTCCATTATTCCCATCTGAGAAGGAATCAGCACAGGTGGAGAGGACCAGAGGGTCACCGACAGCCCCAGCGCCTTATATGTTAGAAGAGCTCAAATATGCAACAGCTCTCTGTAAGAAAGGGGGCTTACTCTCCAAGAGTTTCTCCAGGTATCATTATGCTTCCAAGCATTTCAGTATGAAAAAAAAAAAAAAGAGAAGAGCAGGAGCTGTGAGAAGGCAAGGAGGAAGTGGTCAGTTTCAGCAATTCTCACATTATTATTTCATTTATTCATTCAGCAAATATCTATTGAAGACCACTGCATACTAGCACTGTGCTAGACTCTGGAGACACATGGTGTTCTAGTTTGGAAGTTGCCAGAATGTGATATACCAGAACTGGAAAGGTTTTTATAAAGGGAATTCAATAAGTTACAAGTTTATAGTTCGAAGGAAGTGAAAGTGTCCAAATTAAGGCACCTACAAGAGGTTACCTTCATGCAAGAAAGGGCAATGGGTCAGGAACACTTTTGTCAGTTGGCATCTGCTGGTCCCTTGCTCCTGGGCTCCATTGCTTTCAGCCTCTGTTCCTGTGGGGGTTCCTCACTTTGCTTCTCCAAGACTGGCTTTCATCTCGTGGCTTTTCTTGGGTTTCTCTAGGTTCTGGATTGCTTAATAACTCATGGTGGTGTCTGCTGGGCTCCAAGTGTCTCCAAACATCTGTGTCTCTGACTCCAAGTGTCAGCATCTGTGTCAGCTCTGCTCTGAAGCTCCTGTCGGCTCTTTCTCTGTCAGTTCTAAGGCTTCTGTCATTTCTGTCTCTCTCCAAAATGTTTCCTCTTTTAAAATAAGCTAATCGAGACCCACTTAGAATGGGTGGAGTCACATCTCTATCTACTCAAAGGTCACACCCACAATTGGGTATGTCATATCATGGTGGGGATAATCTAATCAAAAGAATCTGCCCGACAATATGGAAACAGGATTAAAAGAAACAGTTGCTCCCGCAAGGTTGTATCAGGATAAAACCATGGCTTTTCTGGTTACATAATATTTTCAAACCAGCACACAAGGGGAAAAGAGATACACAATCATCCCCTCATACATTTTATATTCCTGCAGGAAGACCAGATATTAAACAATGTCAACCATTATTAACTAATTCTAATTGCAGGAAGGACTGAGAAGCACTGTACAGGCACAGAGAGAGCCTGAAGACATCGTCCTGGGACCAGGGAAGGTTGAAAGATTAACAATTAAACTAAGACCTGGAAGATGAGTTTGAATTCTCCAGTAAGAGGGCTTCTGGCAGAGAAAAGACTTTTTAAAGATTCAAAGATATGAGTCTATAGGGTATATTTGAGGAACCACCAGAGGCTGGTATAAATGCAATGACAAGGGCTTGGTTTTAAGCAGGAGAGGGGATCATGGACAACTCTTGTGGGGCAACTGTAGCCCAGGATAAGAAACAAATGTAAAATGTTTCCCAAGCATAAAGAACTTTTCCAGTACCATTCAAGAGTGGTCTCCCAATCCACCTTTTTACCCAGCATCTGGTATATTGCTTGGCAGAAAGAAGGTACTCCATGAACTTAGGTTGAATCACGAACAAATTAACCAAAAATGTAAATGTGAATAAAGTCTATCTTTTGCACTTTGTGTTTTTGCCTATTTGCTGCCACAATGCAAAATCATATAAATGTCTGCATTCCTTCAATTTGAAAAGGCAGCTTAAAATAATTACTGTGTTCTGAGCAACTATCCCCTCAAATTAATTCCATATTACAGCATATGCACTCTGCCCACATGAAAGTGAGTTCTCTCAAAAGACATATTGAAGCACTGATATTATATCAAATACAAGGAAATTTTAAATATTTTATTTTGCAAGAGCCAGGAGAGGTAAGAATATCAGGAACCGCTGAGAATAATCTGGACGATGGAATGAAAGAAGAGTTTTTGAACTGTCCATAAACCTCTCTCCTGCCCACAAAATTCTTCTGTTCTTCACACATAGTTTATTTTACCCATCCCCATCTCTAACTGCATTCAGCCAAAAGCTTTATGTATTGGAAAGAAAGATTTACCTTTTAAATTGTTGATATTCTTTTGTTCTTTTGATTGAATTCATATTTTCCTTCGCATGTACAGAGCTCCCACTGTATATCCATCCAGCACTGCACTAATTGCTGGAGATGCAAAAATGAATGCAATAGGAGAAATGGATAGACAATAAGTATAAAAGGTTTCAGGTAGAAAAATTGGGTCTGTGTGCAGTGGAGACACCAAAGATGAGAGTCAGCTCTATCTGGCATGAGGTGAGAGGGACTCCTACAAGGAGGTCCAGGCAGGAAAGATTTCATAGAGGAGCTGACACTATCCTTTAGTCTCACAAGTGTCCACCATGCAAAGAAGAAACAGAATGTGACAGCATGCCAGGCAGAGAGAACAGCCAGAGCAAACACATGGAGACGTGAAATAGCCTGCAACATCCAAAGAACTATACATAGTTTGGCACAGAATAACATAGACTTTAAGAAAGAACATAGGAAAGAGTGAGATCATGGATGTGGGCTGTATTGAGTAAGAGCACAACTATTGAAGGTTCTTAAGCAGAAGAATGACAGAGTCAAAGACATTATTTCAAAATAACCTCTCCAATGGCAGTGTGGAAGATATATTGGGTGGGAATTTTAAGACTAGAGGCAGTTGCCTTAACAAGAAATGTTAAGGTTGTGGAACTGATATGATGAGTTGGCTTCCTGAAAATTTATGTCTAAAATATTTTAAAGATAGTCACTCAATTTTTATTTTACTGCTAACACTTTGATACCTACCCAGTGTTTTGTATCAAGTTTTACAAGGCTATAATTGACTGAACTTCGCATCTAACCCAGTGTCCTTTATTTGCTGAGAAATCTGAGACCCAGAGAAGGGAAGGTCACAGAGCTAAGCAGGGCACAATAGACCCAAGTATCCTCAGGTCTGGGCCAGCTCTCCTAGACAAATCTATCTCTTCATCTTTCCCTACTTTATTAATCAATTAGTGATCAGCTAGCAAATAGTACCACAGGAATGCAATTTCAAGGAACTATGCCACAAATTCTTTATAATACAAATTACCACTTAATTTTATATTATGTCCATTCAGATTTTTATGTATTATATGTACATGCCTAAGTTACTTTTTAAACTGCTGATAGTGTTACTTTCTGTGAAACCCAATAAACTATGACCTGTATGAAAGGCAATGATCATTAACATAATTAATTGACATTCATCTTCATTTTCTTGGCTATGGTCATTCTAAAGGAGCCTTTTGGTTTTTGAAATTGTATACCTATGTTTGAAACTCAGCTCTGATACTTGCTGTGTGAACTTGGGTGAATCACTTATCCTTTCTGTGCCTTGGTAAAACAGGGATAATAATAGAACCTATCTGATGGGGTTGTGAATGTCTTGAATGAGTTAATATACATAAAGCCCTAGTATAGTGCTTTGCATAAAGTAAATACCTTAAAAGTGCTAGTATCTATAATAAGTATGGCTAAAATGGTCCAACTAGTTTGAATTGGTCCAGTGTGGGATTCTAGCATTGACAAGGCCTATCTTTGCTTACATGTTGCCAAAAAAGCTTATCTGTAGCTGTTTTCAACCTTCCATGACTCTATTAGTTTGTTTCATAATGAAATTGAATTTGGATGCAGTGATTCTCCCACTCTCCTTGTTTGTGATCATTTTCTTCTGACCTCCTGTCTCTTCAGTGTTGTTTGCTCATCAGAGAAATAGTGACGTGATATTTTGTAAGCATGTTATTAATCTTACCTGAAAATATTGCAAACCTTTGCTGAATGTTTGTTATTAAAGCGGTTGAATGTCTCCAAAATGTAAGAAATCCATACTTGCATTTTTTGATTCTGCAGTCAAATGCTATTTTTTTTACTGTTCTAACAAGAAACATTCATTCATGTAATAAACAGGCACTGAGCACAAATGTGAGGGATGCTTAGCTAGGTGCTGGGGATGCATTTATTGTCTGCACTCATGAAGTCACCATTATATAGGGCATTCATTCATTGCTCTCCTAGCCACAGAGGACCTACCAGGAGTCAGGTCCTGCTCTCAGGGCTGGTATGCAGTGGTGACTCCAACCAACGTTGACTCTGCCTCCATGGAGCTGAAGGTCAGGTAAGAGAGACAGATTGCAAATAGGTAAACAAAGAAGTACATAATTACACACTGAGGAAAGGACTGTGAGGAAAATGAGCAAGGAAGGTCACCATGAGAAGGTAATGATTTGACTGAGCCCAGACAGAAGTCTACCTGCCAGGCAAACAACAGCGGGAAAGCTGGTCAAAGCAGAGAGAACAGCACGGGCAAAGGATCAATGATGGAAACATTGTAATTGGGTTTAAGTATCAGAAAGTCGGCAGCCAGAGTACAGTAAATGAAGGCAGGATGGTACCAGATGAGACCGAAGAGGTAGGCAATAGGATGACCACGCAAGACTTTATAAGCCATGGCAAGGAATGCTTTATTCTTAATGCAAATGGAAACCATTGAAGTGTTTTAAGAAGTGATGCAGGATTTACACTTTTTATAGGTCCTGTTGGATGCTGTGTTAAGAATGGACAGATAATAGAGATAGAGTGGGGAGGAGTGGACCATTAAGCTGCCCATCCAATAGCCCTCTCAAGAGCTAACACTAGAGAGAAGCACGCATTTGGAAAGCAGGAGTGGAATTTAGATTCATTTGGAAGTAGAATTAGGGCCTCACTGATGAATTAGAACTGCGAGACAAGTAATAGGGATGAACCGAGGATGATTCTCATGCTTGTGGATCAGGTAGAAAGGTGGATTGAGGTGAGAAAGACTGGGGAGGAACTGGTTACATCAAGGCAAATCTGTTCCATTTTTAATGCTTTTTTTTTCAGAGAGACCTTCATATAAATAATTACATTACAGTAAATTAATTCCTAATAGAGTTATATATCAATACTCTGAAAGAATCCTTTATAAGATACCCTGATTCTTAATGAACTAAATGCAAGCGATAGTTGTAGTAATCCCTCGATTGCTATCTTCTCTGGACAGCAGGCATCCAGTGTTAAATATATTGGGCAGAATAACCTTAGGAGTTGATAATATCCCCAAATTTCATCCCCTCTCCTCTAGCCTGAACTCCGTCTGCTTGGCTCTGGTGCAAACTGCCCAAGAATGCAGTCAAATCTATAATGATGCTGTTCTAAGAACGTGAAGCCAATAGCTCTCTTAGGTTACCAAGTTCCAGTGAAATCTTGGTGCGCCTTAGCAGGTAATGTGGCCTCCCCAAAGGATAAGCTTGACTGAGACATGAAGTGTATCAAGGTCTCCAAATGATTTGGCCTGAGCCAATCATGGTATTCAAATTCCCCTTGCAATGATTGGTTAAGGGATAGACATATGAGCCAAGCCTAGTCAATTGGAAATTCTGTTTGAGGGCATTCGGGAAAACATTTCCTTGGTACTAAGAAGGAAACACAAGGAGAGACAGCCCCTTGGACATTGCCCCTTGGACATTGCCCCTTGGACATTGCCGTATCTGGAACTGCAGCAGCCACATGGCTCATAATTTAAGAACAAAATTAACACAGATGAAGGCAGAACAAAGAAAACATGAACAAGGAGAGTTGAGGTCCTTCCTGCTTCCCAGGAGCCTGGCTGATCCCTCAACTTCGGGTTACATGGGATTGTAGAGTTCCTCATTGTTAAGCCACTTTGAGTGAAAGTTTTCTCTGGCTGACACTAAATGTATCCTCGCTGATACATATAAGTACATATATATATATATATATATATATATATATATATATATATATATATATATGGCTTGAGGAAATGGTCAGATCATTGTACACTCAAATTTATGATGGAACAAACCTTCTCATCAGAGGGTTCGACTTCATTTTTTAATGCTTTACATAACTATTTTATGAGAAAATGTGTATTCTCTGAAGAGTGCATAAATATAAATCAAAGCGACTGGAGTAAGTTTAAGGACAGAAGAAATCTGTCAGAAAATTAAAATATTTTTTCACTAAATTTTTCTGTGGAATTGTAGAATAGTTTCCAAAGGAGAAATAAGTAGAGGAAACCCACAATTTCAACTTTAAAATTGAAATGTGAAAATATTAAAAATAAAAGCATGAAGAAGACCACCATTTAGCAAATAAACCCACCAAATAAGTAAATAAATAATAAAATGAAAAGAGCAGGAAAGGAGGTTTTCTTTCTCTCTCCTGTCTCCTGCTTTATTAGCTACCAAGACAGATGAAAAGTAGAAATGGTACTATTGAAGTTAAGAGGAGAAAATTATTTCGAGGACACCTCTGATGTTGTACACAGCAGGGAATTGTTTCAGGATCAAAAACATCTTTGGATCGCAGGCTATGAAGAGTACAGGCTCAACAGACCTTATGGTCCCCAAATCCAAGAACAAGTAAGTCACAGACACAGGGAGAAATTAGTGTGTATCACAAGTTGGACAGAGGGTATAAAAAAATATATTTCTCATGCAGGTGAGCACCAGAACCAGGGTCCTGGGAAACAGAACTGAGCTAGACCAGAAACATCAACATCCTCAGCAGGAGAAGAATGCCATTCTCTGTTTCCAGGGCTGCAGGGCACCACTGAGCCCAGGACCCAGTCTGCACCAGCCACCTACCTATTTGCGACAAACTTTGGGCTTCAGTTGCATAGTGCCCGGTCACTATAAATATTACAATTTTAGCTGTTGGTCACTGCAGAGCTAGTCTCTTCTGCTGACCCTTCAGAAAGGTTTTAGTGTAGGTATAAAGATTAGTTAAAAGATTTTTGAAATAACTTCTCCAAAATATAAAATATTTCAAAATTCCATAGTGAATTAAAAGCACCCCTGTTTTTTCCTCCTGGATAAATAGAGTTCTATTTGTCCCCATATTTTATAATATTCAGTAGTAACTGCGGTTTTTTTCTTTTAGTTAATTTCCCACTAAATTTGGTCAAATGGACCCAGGTGAGTGCACGTGTATGTAGAAATATCCATGAAGAAGTGATTAATTGTAACCTAAAATATGAAAGAATGAATTTGCCTAACAAATGGATTTAGGGATATTTAATCACTTTACAAAATTGCCCCTTATAGGAGTTCTTTAATCATGGATTTTCTGTCATGAAACTTTATCAACATAATTTATATTATAAATAGTGATAAACACATAACATATCGCTGCTCTCTCTCAACCGTATCCACTTCAGACCAGCACCAGAGCTTTTATGATGTAGAACATACAATAAAACCACCACTCTCTATGTAACTGATTTTTACCCATTAAAAATGGTTAAGTCCATGGTTTAACATAGGGTTCATTGTTTGTGTAGTGTAGTTATATGGATTTTTTTTAAATTTTATTCTGTCACCATATATACAATCTAACATTTCCCTTTTCAATCATACTGATATATATTTCAGTGCTGTTAATTGCATTCACAATGTTGTTCTCCCATCACCCCCATCCATTACCAAAACATTTCCATCATTCCAAATAAGAACCCTGTGCACTTAAAGCTTAACTTATCTTCACCCCATACCCTGGTAGCCGATATTCTGGGTTCTGACTCTATGAGTTTGTTTATTCAAATTGTTTCAAAAGAGTGCGAGCATACAATATTTGTCCTTTTGTGTTTGGCTTATTTCACTCAACATGATGTGTTCAAGGTTGTCTCGGATATCAGGACTTCACTTAAATATTTTCCCACAAATAAAAAGATAACCCTGAAAATGGTCAAATAACCCAAATTTTGGCAAAGTTTCCAATATTCAATGTCAGACTCTCCTGAGGTTTTTTGTCTTGTTTTGTTGTTTTGTTTTTGCACGGGCAGGCACCAGGAATCAAACCCAGGTCTATGTCATGGCCCGTGAGAACGCTGCCTGCTGAGCCACCGTGGCCCACCCCTTTCTTGAGTTTTTGCTTTGGAGTCATGACAAAACCATACCCTGGTGGGTGTGATAGGGTTCTCCACAACAACAACGAGAATAAATATGCCATGTGAGTGTTCCAGGAGATGGAAATGAAGTGAGATTCTGGCCTGGGGGTTCCCATCTCTTTCTGGAAGGACATTTTGCTTTCAGTGATGGGTACGGCCTGCCCTACCCTTCTGGGAAATGATGGGGAATCTTTGCTACTGACCACAGTTAGAGATGGGAGACACAGCACAACAGTGACAGCAATGCAGGAAAGAGCGTGGCCACTCTCTGGACAGCAGTTAGCAAGTCCTCTAGCTGCAGGGGGGCATAACAAGAGCAAGACACTGATGCCCTGGACTTAACAAGGGACCTCCACTACTGTGACATGGAATCCAGCTGAACCCATGGAACATAGGTCCACAGGGCCTTGAGTACAGAGGGTCAGTGTGGCAGCAGCATGTGAGGCCAGAACAAAAGCAACTCATAAGTCTGTTGAAGGATCTTTGTGAGAACACCTGTGCTATGTGGGCTTTCCTTGTGAGGACACCTGGGAGGTCACTTGTGGGACTCCCATCCCCTTAAGCACACCTGTGAGACCCCCTGTGATGACACTGCGAGGCCTCCCCTAGAAGGATGTACATGAGGACACTTGTGATGTACCTGTGAACACATCCTCAAGCACACTGGGAGGACACCTGTGAGGCACCTGTGAATACATCTGTGAACACATCTGTAAGGACACCTGTGAACACATCTGTGAGGACACCTGGGAGAAAACTCACAGAAATATTTTGATGTGAAACAGTTTATATTAAATGAGTTAGTGGGAGATCATGTAGTATTTATTTGGATTCAGGGTCTTTTCACTTGCCGTTCCCCTTCTCCAAAATATTCTTCTTCCAGATAGACACACAACTTACGTTCTCCACTCCTTTAGGTCAGTGGTCAAACATTACCTTATCAGGGAGTCCCTCCCTGACCACTCTTCTTACGATACCAACACACACACACACAGAGTAGCTATCATGTTCCCCTACTTTAATTTTTCTAATGCACCATCACAATCTGACATGCCTAACATCTTACATATGTTTATTGCCTGTCTCTTTCCACTACTAGCTCCACATGGTAGAGACTTATTCCAGGTCATCCTTTCATATCCTCGGTACTGTGAGTGATGTTCAGCATACAGTGGGCGCTCAATCATTATTTGTTGGAAATCCACCTCAGGCCATGGCCTCTCAGTGTTTGTCCTTCGCACTTGAATAATGTTCACTGTTCCAGTTCAGCCACTCACTCCAACAGTCCCATCTCAGGCCTTGTTATCACCCACAATCAACTGTTCTATCCCCACATCTCTCTCCTCTCCCTGTTTGTTCAATTTATCCCACCCTAGATATTCTTTGATCTCATAAAGCCCCTTTGCTTTCTTCACACCATCAAACCTATCCATTATTTACTTCTCTCAGCTCAGAAGCTATAGGATATCATTTCAATAACATTTGTCAATGCTCCACCTTTTGGTTGTCCTGGCTAGACCCCAGCCCTGGATGGCTCAGCCCTCCACTTACTCTATGGCTGTGCCTAGCAGCCGAGCACTGCCAGAGAAACACACAGAAGAGCAGACCAGTGCCAACTGACGGTCACCTGGTCGACCTCACAAAGGTGCTCAGAACTCACCGCTCATTCCTTTATTTGTACCAGACGATCTCTCCTCCTAGTTAACAGAGAAAACAGAAGCCATCAAATGGGAAATCCCTCACCTTTTCAATACAAAACCAGACCTATCTCTATCTCATCCATTTTATCAACTTTCTTATCAATTTGAATCTCATTTTCACTTACCTCCTGAGGAACTTGCTCGGTCAGCTATCCTTTGAACAGTCATCTTCTGCCTATGATCTGCAGCCCTCCCACTGGCTGTGAAACATGCTCAAATCTCTCCCCTTGAAAAACTTCAACAGAACTTACATTTCCTTTTATATTCTGCACCTATCTCTTTCCTGCCTTTAACAATTTTCTTAAATTGTTTTCTTTGCCCAATGTCTCTATATCATTATTCCCCATTCTTTCCTTGATCCACTCCAAATAACTCTCCACTGAAATAGCTCCCACAAAGGTCATCAGTGGCCTTCTATAAATAAATACAAAAGTTATTTTAGTCCTCAGCTTATTTGAACCCTAAGAAGGATGTGACAACACTAGCATTCTTCTTGAAACATTCTTTTCTGTCATTACACTCCATTTTGGGACTTTCATCTTTTTTTTTTTTTAATACATGGACAGGCACAGGGAATCAAACCCAGGTCTCTGGCATGGCAGGTGAGAACTGCCACTGAGCCATGGTGGCCCACCCTGGACTTTCATCCTTTTACCCACTTTTCCACTTCCTTTGTAAACTAACCAGCCTCTATGCAGCCTATAAGCAAACCTGTAAGCCTTGTTCCTGGATCCTCTACTTTTTGCCCTCTACACTCTCAGGTAATCTGATTTATGGTTATGACTTCAGTTCCCTGCCAGACAGAGGTCATTTAGAAATTGATACCTTCAGCCCACGTCTGTCCTATGATTGCCAGACCTGTGAATCCCACTGCCTATTTGCTTTTTGACTGCCTTAAATTTTCATAAAACTCACATTTCTAAAATGAGACATATTATCTTTACCCCTTGCCAGACCTGTGAATCCTACTGCCTATTTGCTTTTTGACTGCCTTAAATTTTCATAAAACTCACATTTCTAAAATGAGACATATTATCTTTACCCCATCATGGTCATTAAAGCAGTTCTCCTCTTGTGTGCAATGAATTGTAGAGCTACCACGCTTGACTAGAAGACTTCCACAGAGCTGCTCTTTCTTCCTTAAACTAAAACTTCCTGTTGTTGTACAATTAAGTCAGGTCTAAAATGACTTGTTAAGCATCAAGGGTCATGATTACTCAAAAACAACAGTCATGATCTCTGTTCTCATAGAGGAAATGACAGTCCAAATGACAGGTTAATGTATTTGAAATAATTAAAAAGAATTCAAAACCTGTAGTTGGTGTATTCTATGTGGCACCCTGCTAAGCATTTACATGCAAAAGTTCATTAATCTGTATAACAATTCTATAAGGTAATTTTGTCTATTTGCATTTTATAGGTGAGGAAAGTGGACTTTGAGAAACTAATGACTCCCTCACATTACCCAACATCAAATGAAGAAGTCTTGTTCCAAACTAGATTTGACCTCATAATCCTTAGCCACTCTGCTAAATTGTTATCGAGATCATAGCATATATTGAAGACATCAGAAGAAAATGGAAAATACTATTTATTCCAAGTTTTGAGGAATTAGGAAATTAAAGAAGTAGGAAATCCATGCTATCAGAGCAAAATGAGGATTAAAATGGACATGGCTATGAGAGGGACGGCAGAACCCATTCTGGGGAATAAGAGGTGCCTACTGAGAACCCATATATCAGGTGAATAAACAAGCTAGCATCAGAAAGTGGAATTTCTTGAGTGCAAGGCTGAGGAGTTAAGACATCGACCTCTAGGCAGTCAATAGCTTTCTTAAAGTAGAATGAAACACCGATTTTGTTTCCACTGTCCCTTCTAATAAGTGCCCAGATCCCAGTAGTCATTTTGGGTGCATGAGTACATTGGGTCATTAACTATGAGAAAACAAACATGCCCTTCCTGGGCTATAACTGACAACTCATGGATAGGCACAAAAATATAATAATCCCAGCTCCTAACATGCATAAAGGTGGCAAGGCTTTCAGGAATAGATTTCTAGATGCTTCATAAGATTTGGCAGGAGCAAAATGGTCCCTACCTTCATGCAGTTAGCAATCACTGGGGAAAGACAGGCATTAATCAAATAAACACAAATAAAGTTCATATTGATGAGGACTCATATTAAATAATTAACTTCACTATAACAGAAGAATTAAATTAAATTCATTTGGGTTTTTGTTTGCCGTACACTCTGTATGCCATCTTGGAATCCGGTAACGCACGTTCCATTTGCCTAGCTCCTCAGGCAAATTATTTAATTCATGAAGGTTCAGTTTCCTCATATGTAAAATGGGAGTAATGGTCACAAACGGAAAATTTCATGGGGACAAACAAGATCATTTATGTGGAAAAAATACTTAGCGTTGGGCCTAATATATGCTAAATATTGCAATTTGTCAGCTATCATCACTCTTAGAGCTGGCACTTGCCTCCTAGGAATCTACATCTTTCGTGCTACAGGATAGGGAATTTGATTTGTCAAATAGTTCTTTTTTTTTCTGTATGCTATATAATGTGGGTCACATTTCAATCTGTTTTCCATGTGACTATCCTGTTATTGCACCACCATTTGTCGAATTTTTTTTTTTTGGTGGGGGTGGGGTGAGGGAGTTCACAGGCCCAGAATCGAACCTGGGTCTCTCTCATGGCGGGCGAGAATTCTACCACTGAACTACCCTCGCACTCCCCAGCCAAACAGTCCTTAACTACAACAATGTCAGCAATGTTTTGTGATGGTAAGAAATGCTTACTAAATGCCTCTCATAGACACATCACTATGTAACATTCTGGGGGCAGGGGAAGAAGGCAGTAGCTTATGGTCTCGTAAGGGAAGTAGATGTGAATATAGTGTGACACTGATGTAGAGGAAGATACAGTGGTGCAGGGGGGAGAGGTTGAGTGCGGGCGGACATGGGAAAAGCTACACTGAGAATGATCCCAACTGGAACACTGGAAGTTATAGTTATATCAGGTGGAGAGAATCTTATCTGAATCTGGAGGCAGGAGAGAAGCCTGGATGGAGGCAAAGAGAAGAGGGATCCAAAAGGACATTTTCATTTCCTCCCCAGCCCCCTGGTTGGGAGAGCATTTTAACCCATGATGAGCTGTGTCAGCCCAGAAAAAAAGGGTTATATGTCACAAGGTATGTTTCTGTTGAAATCACTATACATTCCAACATCCTTGCTGCCTGGAAAATAACAACTTCAATACAAGATGCAAGTAAGAGATATAAAGTGGCCCAAGTGCTTAAGATTTCCTCACATCTTACAGTTGTGGTTTTAAATGTCTCAGCAGATGGAAACCACATAAATGGGGGATGGCTGTGGGAGAGAGGCTTCCTTTCCTTATCTACCTTTTTCAACCTTTCAAATTTTGCCTCATGGTCAGTAAACAACTTTTTTTCTTTAATTGAAAGGTAAAAATAAAAAGCCGCATCAAAGGCGTATTTGTTTAAGTTTACAAGTAATTAAATGATATTTAATCTTTATATGGTATAAGTGGAAAACACGATTAGTAATCCCAAGGCAACTTTTAATCATGATAACCATTTGATACTCAGGACAGATCCAGGCCCGTGAAGTGGCCTGCCTCAGGTCACACGATGCTGCGGACCAGAAGGTGATTCCTCTTTTCCCCCCTGTTATTTTGCTGTTGCTTCATACTTCAAGGCAGAGAGAGTCAAGGCCGTCATGCATGGAGGCTAAGCCATGGCGCCCAGCCAGGTGAGAGGTTTGAAGGTAATGCCAGAGGGCACCTGGCCTCCCAATGACACAGCACAAGGGCACATTCCCAGGAATTGGGAGGATTCTCAGCTCAAGTTTTCATACAAGGGAATAAATATTAGAAGGACAGATAATGAATAACAAAGGAGAGCTAATATTTACTGAGAACAATGCATGAAGCATCCTTCTCAACACGTTTTAGGCCGTGACTCATTTAGTCCACACAGCCACAGTTACTGTGCTCATTTTATACATGTGGAAACACATGTGTGAAGGGGTTAGGTCACTTGCCAAGGCCTCCCAGTGGTGAGATCAATCTATAAACTCTGGCAGGCAGAGTGTGCTGGGTACAGAACGCCTCTGCCCATACTTACCCCATGCGTCAGGATTCGAAAACAGAGAATACAGCCATTAGCAGGATTGCATGAAATCGTTCCAGGGACGCTCAGTGGTTTGAGGAATTCTGGGGTAGATGAGAAGCAATCTGAAGGGCTTGGTTTAGTTCAAAAGTCTAGCTTTCATGGGGCACTAGAGTCTGGAATGAAGTCTGTTTGTAGAATAGTTTCAGCATCGTAGAAGCCAATCTCCGAATCTCAGAAACCAACCCCACGTGGAGCGCACCCTTTAGTGTGAGTAGTGGGTGCTATAGATCTGCAGATTCCCAGGTGCAGCTCTCAGGAGTGATGTAGGAGTCTTAGGAACCTTGGGAGACCCCTTAGAAAGTGGTTCCTAAAGTGGGGTCCCCAACCAGTAGCACCGAGGCAGCAACGTCACCTGGGAACCCTTTCCCTCTCGGACACCATCACAGACCTACTCAATCACACACTCTGGAGCGGGGCCAGCCAGCGGTGTATTACCCAGTCTTCTGAGTGACTGATGCATGCCAAAGTTAGAGAGCCCCTGCCCTCTGACCTGTGTCCTCTCTCCCTTGGGTCTCCTACCTGTCAGCAATTTTCTGGGTATCCTTGGCAGCACCTGAGCTTTCTCAATTCTGTGGGACGCCCATCCGTGACAGCATCACATAAACCCAGCAGGGGGGTGAGGCGACCAGGAGATCTGACTTCCCATTCTTTTTTCAAACTATTCTGAAAGAAGACTGATGCTTTCCCTTCCTTTGAAAATGTCAAAGGCAGACTAAATCATCTACAAGGTCCTTTGTGACAGCAGTGAATCATTGTGGAAAAATCTTTCAAGCTTGGAGTGATTTATGCTGCTGAAACCCCATGTCACCCCAGTAGCCTTGGCCACTTCTGGCATGGCGAGTGTCTCAGCTAAATCCCATAGAGCACAATGCCTGCACGAGGCGATTTGGCTGAACTTCTCCTGGGCATTGTTTTGAAACGCAGACAAGAGATCTCACATGCTTCCACAGGTTTCACAGACCTTCCTTTCTCCCTTTTCTGTGTAGACAGTATATTAAAAAGATGTGCTACTGATTGTTCTAATGGTCTGTTCCACAGCTCAGACTATATGAAGCTGCAGATGCTGCTGCTATATAATAAAGGAAATGGTTTCCAGAAGCCAAGTTCCAGGGGATTATGTTCTTCACTCGCCCTCTTGTGGCTGTTGGGAGATAATGCACTCAGATGAGGCCCTGGCCTGTAGCCTTCATTTCAAAGACACAGGAAATAAGAAACCTAACAATTCAGGATTTCCGTAAATAGCACTTGCTTTGGGCATTGTGGAAATCTATGGAGCTATGCTTTGTAAAAGAATCATGACAGTATGTCCCAATTAAAGCCATTTTGCAAAATATAGCTAAATAAATATTAACTTTTTCTTTTACTATGGTATTGAGGGAACTTGAAGAACCTAAAGCAATTAAGGTGGCTGCAAGCACACAAAGGAGAATTGAAATGCTTTTTGCTTTGCGCAAAGTACGAAAGAGTTCAGATCATTTTCAGGAGTGTTTATCAGTAAAACCAAAAGCCAAGGAGAAAAAAAATGTGTGAGTACACATGGACGCATGTGTTGAAATTACGTGTGTCCACACGGCTCCTGGAGCAGATTCCTTCCTACTTTTGGTAGAATTCTGACATCCTGTGTGATTGTGTGGTCCTATTGCCTTGAGTAGGGAGAAGGTGATGGCTCTCCTAGGGTCCCCCATTGGCACATGGCATTGACCAACTCATACCTTTCATTCTGCAAAAAACATTTTCACTTCCCCATTAACCTGTGAGAATATGAAGTCTTCCCTACTACTCCATGTGTTTAGCATTGTTGCATTGCCTCTGGTCTCACTGCTGGACTTTGGTAAAGAAGGCTGCCTCGGGTTATAAGCTGCTAATAGAGAGAAGCACGCTCTCATTCTCTGCACAGTGTCTAGCTAATCACCTCTGCAAATAGACAGTAATGAAAGTTTGATAGTGGGAAGATTACATTAATTATTCAGTTTTCCTAATTGTCTAGAAATAAAAATGGATCACCAGAATCAAGACAAAAATTTCCAGAATAAGGAAACAAGGGGCAGCAGGGGCGAGGGGAGCAGTTAAGAAGCACATGGGGTGCAGACCTGGGCTTCTCCGCCTCAGCCCTGTTGACATTTGGCGCTGGGTAATTCTTTCCTGGGGGGCTCTGTCCTGTGCGCTGGAGCATGTTGAGCAGTACCCCTGGGCTGTGCCCATGAGACACTGGTGGCACAACCCACCCATCCCCACTGTGACGATCAAAAATGTCTCAGCCACTACCAAATGTCCCCTGGGGACAAAATCATCCTCAAGTGAGGATCATGCATTTAGGGAGACGATTTAAACATTGGGTGAACCCAGTTAAGGATGAAGACTTCTGACTACTGGGCACGTCAGGTAGGAGCAGAGAGAACAGGCTTTGGAATTAGCAAGGTCCAGGGCTCAAATTAAATGAGGTGACCATAGGCCTTTTTCTTCCCCCTAAGCCTCAGTTTTCACATGTGTGAAACTAATAACAACAATAAAAATACTTACGTCATAAGGTTGTTGAGAGGTTTAAATGAAATAAAGTTTATAAAGAGATTTAACACAATACACTGGAAACCGTTGATTGTTTACTTAAGATGGATTGTATGGTGTGTGAATAAACTGTTTAAAAATGAATAGAGAGATACAAGCACTGGAGAAAATATGGAGAAAGAGATGTACCTGTTCACTATTTGTAGGGAAGCTGAGAGGTGCAGCCCCTCTGGAGGGCAGTGTGGTGGCTCCACAGGAGGCTAGGGGTGGGCATGCCATATATATGATCCTGCAACCCCATAATCAGGTGTACATTTGAGGAACTGAGAGCAGGGACATGAATGGACATCTGCACACTGATGTTTATGGCAGTGTTCTGATTTGCAATGGATGGAAGTGGTCTAAAGGTACATCGACTGAGGAATGGAAGGGGGAACTGTGGTGTATACATACAATGGATTACGGAGCAGCTGCAAGAGGGAGTGAAATTGTGAGGCAGACAACTGGGCCAATGAACCTTGAAGACAGTATGTTGAGTGAAATGAGCAAATGAAAAATGAAATAGTATAAAGCTCACTAACGTGGACTAATTATAATGTGCAAATCTGAGAATTGAATTTGAGGGCATAGGAGATCAGAGAAAGGTTTATTGTTCAGGTTTCTAGATTGTAAGGTCTTTTACAGCGGTCACATCTATTTCAGAGATGTGAACTGTTATTTCTAAATTCTGAGATGCTGAGCTCTTTGTGTATAATCTGGTCATTCCCTGGAACTTCGGGTATTTGTGTGACCTTCGTGAGATTCATAGCAAGAGACCTACAGCTATGAAGGTCAGCATTACCCCATACAGCAACTGTTAAAATACTGAAAAAGTGATCAGATTTTGATTAGAGATATGAATGAAGTTGACCTGTACAGGATTAAGGCAAATCAAACTGATGGGTAAAAAGATGATATTGACTTTTAAAACTTTGGCTTGTGTGTGAGACGTTTGAAGAGATGTTTGTTTGGTGCAAAATTTATATTTTCAATAGCGTGCTGTCTAATTTAATTGGTTGGTCAGCTTATTTGAACACCATAATTACATGGATCTTTGAATAGGGAAAGAGATCTTGTTGGTTTGTACAGGTTGTGTGATGCCCTGATATATCTCAAAGCAATCTCAGCAGAAGATTAAACAGTATTTGCAAAGTCCCCTTGAGGGACTGGAGAAAAAGATAGAAATATTTAAAGACCTGATACTCTCACAAGCATTTGGGGAATATGCTATCTGATGGGGTAGGCCTTCGATCTTGGGGTATGCCTTTATGAAACTTATTCCTGTAGAGGGGGAATAAGCCTATTTATGAATATGCCTAAGAGTCACCCCTAAGAACCTCTTTTGTTGCTCAGATGTAGCCTCTCTAAGCCAACTCCATAGGTGAACTCTCTGCCAGGGAGATTTATACCCCTGGGATATGATTTCAGGGGACGAGCCTGGTCCTGTCAATGTGGGAGTAAGAAAGACTTCTTGACCAAAAGGTGTAAGAGAAATGAAACAACATAAAGTTTCAGGGGCTGAGAGATTTCAAGTAGAGTTGAAGTCAATCTGGAGGTTATTCTCAAGTAGTATATAAAAATCACTTTTCAGTTTTGGTGTATTGGAGTTGCTCCAGGGAAATACCTGAAACTTTTGAACTGTAATCCAATAACCCTAATTCTTGAAGATGATTGAACAACTATAGAGCTTTTATGGTGAGACTGTGATTGTGAAAACCTTGTGACTAACCCTCCCTTTGTCCAGTGAATGGACAGAAGAATATGAGGGAAAAAAATAAAAATAAATAAATGAATAATGGGGGGAAGAAGATAAAGGATATTTTGGGTGGTCTTTTTTACTTTTATTTTATTTTTTTAAATATTTTTATTGTAAACAATGAACAAACATACAAACATTCTTGACATGGTTACATTCAATGGCTCACAATATCATCACATAGTTGTGTAGTCATCACCATGATCATTTTTTTGAACATTTGCCTCTCTCCAGCAAAAGAAATAAAAAAGAAAACATTCACATATGCCATACCCCTTACCCCTCCCTCCCATTGACCACCAGTATTTCAATCTACTCAATTTATTTTAACCTCTTTTGTTCTTATTTTTATTTGGGAGAGTAATGAAAATGTTCAAAACTTGATTGTGATCACAAATGCACAGCTATATGCTGACACTGTGAACACTGTAAAATTTGAATGATTATATGGTATGTGAATATATAATACATCACAATAAAATTGCATTTAAAAAAAGATCTAGCACAGTGCTTAGTATATAATAATTTCAATAGAAATCAGTGCCCTTTCCTTAAGTCCAGAAGTTTTCAAAAACAAAACATAACTACTTTGGGCTAGTTTAAAAGAACCCTTGGAGACTGGCAGGGGTGTCCGTGGTGGAAAGATCCATGTACATGGAATGCCTTTTGCAAACAATGTCACCGTCACTACCTTCTGAATTGTTTCTGCATCATAGGCTGTGCCTGCTCAGAATGAAGTGATGTGTTAACTTTCCAGATAAATGATCACTCTACGACAGCGGAGCAGGTAAGTCCTTTCCAGAAACAGAAATATATGTCGTCTTTATATATCTAGTTTGGTCCATGTTGTTCAATCAGAAAAAGGATAAAATTTTGGCTTTAACACATGGGTAAAATTCTTACACTTTGATGTCAGAGAACTACTCTTGGTGAATTTGAAGCAGAAATGATATTTGTAATGTTATTTATCTGATAAGTCTCTTCTGAAATAATGAATGCTGTGTTTTCGATTACTCTTGAAATGTTTCATTGAAAACCTTAACCTGGAGACATATGCTTTGTCCTTACTGTTGCTTACTGCTTTAATTAAATCATTTGCTTATATCTTGTAGAAATTGCCTAAAAATGTTAAAACCAATTTGAAATATCAATATATTAGCAATCATGGCATTTATTCTTGGATTTCATCCCATTAAAGATTAATTCTCATTTTCCCAGAATGCCTATACTCTGATCAGCTCACATTTCTGATTTTCCTCTTTCTCTCTAACATTCCTCTGAAAACAAGGAACCTGGGAGAAGATTAAACATTTCTTTTAAAAAAAAAAATCACCCACGCCACAAGTAAATGTTAGGTTGAAACATATGAAATCATCGATATTTGGCTCTTTTTTGACCTGCAATAATTCCATATGGTTCAAGCTAAAACACTACCCTTATTTCTATCTCAAAATTCTGCTCATGCAATTTCATTTCTGTCATGAAGCTTTTCATGATTGTCCCGAACTGAAGGATCCCCTTCCTGAGACTCCCACTTTGTGAAAGCACTATCATCATTTCCATTTACACGGCTTTGGGTGCTTCTCCTTCTCCTTCTGTATGGCATGTACACCGCCGGCCTCAGGCAGTGACAACTGGTCCTTCTGCACACTTGTTGGGTGGCCCCGGGAAAGTTAATTTGACCTTCCTAAGTCTCAGTTTCCTCACTTGCAAAAGAATTGTTGTAAGTATTGAGATAATGGCGTCAATATTTTATGGAGTATTGATTACATGATCAGTGCTCAAAAAATGATCATCTAAAAACTATCAGGAATATTAGTAATAATGAGCTTCTGAAGCCATACTTTATTCCTTGCAGCCCACAGCATACCGTAGCAGCTCAGCAAATAACAACAATTATAATAATGGCTCATAAATTTTAGTTTTTTGTTTGTTTTTGCTGTTCTGCCATTGCTTGCTGTTTGAACTCTGCCATTAAAGAGAGATGTTGGGCATGAAAGGGATGATTCTTTAACATAGTTTTAAGCAGATCTTTGCTCAGAAGACAGGGTCTGAGCCAAGGTTGTAAATGAAAATGATGTCTGTGCAGTCTATTAACCTGACTTAAAGCTGACTTTCTCTGTTTGTGAATTATTAGGAATTAAGTAGCAGCCAGATAATCTTTCTAGTTTTAAGTTATTTACAAAGTTCACAAAGTTGGCTTCTTTTGGCGCAAACTTAAACTGGTAGGCTACACCACAACGGGTGGCTTATGGATTTGCAGAAGGTACTTTTTATATCCGCTGTGTATTACGACAATAAAAGAATCATTTTGTTTGGAAAAAAGTCAACTGGCATTCTTTCATAATTTACTGATTCAGTACAAACACTGCTTTCTGAATTCTGTACTGTTGTGTAACACTTTGATTAAGTCTTTTCTGTATTCCCTGTTGATTAAGGGAATGTCAGCTCCTTCTAAGAGCACAGCAGATATTCTCAGTAAATATATATGAATACCCTAGTCCTTGGCTCAAATCACCTATAGCTGCTTCATATTAAAAGACTAAATGGGGCAGGTGGTGTTGGCGCAGTGGCAGAGTTCTGGCCTGCCATGCCGGAGACCCGGGTTCGATTCCCAGTGCCTGCCCATGAAAAAAAAAAAAAAAAAAAAACTAAATGGCACCATGAAAGGTGGTGCCAGGGAGGACTCAAATGTAACTGAACCTGGAGAATTCAGTTCAACAGATATGACACCAGCACCTTTTCAGATGCTGCAGGCTAAACAAAGAGAATAGCATGACGTTGGCTTCAAGAAATGTATGGTCTTGTGGCAATAAGATGGTAACATTCATTATGATCCTGTGAAAAATCATAAGATGGTAACATTCTCATATATGATCAGAAGATAATGCAAATCAACTCATTCGTTCGACAAATATTGGTTTAGGATCCAAGTCCATGCTAGGAGCTGGATGAGACTAACCAGCTTCCCACAAACCCTGTCATGAATTCTCCTAGACTGAACTCTTCCCACAAACCAGGTTAGACAAGACCTTGCCTACGTGAAGAGCTCAGTCTAGGAGAATTCATGACAGTCTAGGAGACTATGATACAAATATAGTCTAGGAACTATGATACAAATAATATCATAGTTCAGAGAATTCACTGAGGTCTGGAGTCATTGGAGAAGGCCGTGAAAGTGAGTGCAAGATTTGAGTTTGGCCTTCCACAA
The DNA here is from genome assembly GCA_004026745.1 of Myrmecophaga tridactyla. NCBI lineage: Eukaryota > Metazoa > Chordata > Mammalia > Pilosa > Myrmecophagidae > Myrmecophaga > Myrmecophaga tridactyla. Next base: position 21,662 of record PVIY010002413.1, read on the forward strand.
AGGACAGTAAAATGCCATTAGTTTACTTAAGTCCCAAACACGGCAGCTAACACAAATGCAGATTACGAGATGACTTGTTTCACACTGGTCCTAAAAGACGCCAATGAAAAATAATTACACTTTCAAAATAGGCATTCACATTTACAACAACTTCAACAGCAGTTTATGCTTGATATTCTTAGTTCATTTACTGAAAGAGCTAAGGCAAAATAACCTCAAATTTGAAAATGTTCCTTAGAATGATTCTTATGGAACTATGTTAAAAAGCCAAAGTCCTGCACTACAATAAAATCAAGCTATTTTCGGTTCAATCTAAAACCTCAATTTTCTGAACTTAATATCTTAGACTCTTCAATCACAGGCAATGGGAAGTTGGCTACAGAGAGTAGTTACTAGGAAGAAGAGAGATCGCTGAAAACAGACTTCTGAAGTACAACCACTGTCTGTCATCTTTAAAATGGTTAAGTAAGCAATCCAAAGAAAAATATTGTTGAGGGGTAAATTGCTAACTCAATCGAGATGAAAGACCTGGGTAGGTCAAACTGTATTTTTTTTTCATTTCTTTTAATACTAGTGGATAATGTTAGTATGAAGCCTAGCTATTTTTTTTCTCCTCTGATGGTCTAGAAGAGCTTTCCACAATATGATTTACTTAGTATCAAGAATTATCTTTTTATCTGCAAACTAAACAAGATGAAATTATGTCAGCACAAGTCTCTGCAGATAAGGTATGTCAAAAAGATAAATTACATAATTTATATTTGCATTCCTTTGCATTTTTAATATTGTTATATTCTTTGCATTTCTAATGACATTTGCATTTTTAATATTCGAATTCACTTTCAATTTCAGGAGTAAAATGACAAGATATAATTAGGAATGGATGGACACAGGGCACAGCAGACCCTTTTCTTTGACAAAGCTGCAAAGACTTTTTTTGGTAACCAAGGTAACCCCAAAAACCGGTATAATAAAACTAACCTCTAGCTGATTATTAACATGGTACATCTTAGTATTATTTGCAATTATTCTTTCCCTCCTATGTAAGCTGATTATACATCCCTGCCTTGTGATGCTTCCTTATAGGCAGAATATGCTTCCTCTGCCCTACTGTTAGGACTGGTTATGTGAATTGATGCAGAAGTTTTCAGTATATCAGCGCATTCACACTCTTTCTCTCTTTCTCTTTGAGGCACCACCTCATCTAACATACCCTGTATTTCAGCTGGTAATATGACCTGAAACTAGTGGCCCAGGAACCAGAACAAAGCTGGGTGTTGTATAATACATGCAAATACTAAGAGAGAAGGTAGCAAACAGAAACAGCCATGACTAAAGGACCGCCCCCTCTCTCAAAGCAGTCAAAGCATGACTTTCAATTTTATAGACAATATTTTTACATATTCTACCTGGTAGTTAGGAGATTCTCTGCATTGTAAAATCTTAAGTTCCTTTTCTCCTAGTTTTACTCTATTTTATTTTATCTCATCAGAGCATTCTCTTCTCTCAACTTTTCCATTCACGAGAAGACTATTTTTATTTTTGCCTCACTCCATGCTTATGCCCCCAAATCTTCTCAGTCAGTTTCTTCTCTTCTATGGTCTCCATTTTGAGACTCCTGGGAGATTGACAACCCCCAGAAATATCACTCACCCACTTGTTTTCTTTCCTTTCTTTTTATAGTCAGGCCTAAATTTCACTGTGTCTTAAACATCATCCTAAATCCTGCACTACTATGACAAACTGACACACTTATAACTGACTGGGTCTGGTCTAAGTTTTGTTCACTTGTCAGTGTTAGGAAAAATTCTGATTTGGCTACGGGTGTGTATTTGCATGTCTGTGCTTACACAGAAATGTTAACAACAGTGCTTTCTAGATTCTGAGATGTGGTTGAATTTTCTCTTCCTTCTGCTCCTCCTCCTACTACACTACAACTTCCTTCTCCTCCTCCACCTCCACCTCCTCTCATCTCCTTCTCTTCCTTTCTCTTCCTCTCCCTCTCCATTTCCTCCTCCTCCTTCTCTATAATTACTGTATTTCGCTAAGTTTCTGCAATCAAATTTTTTTATTTAATGAAGAAAAGGAGAAGTTCTATTCTCCCAATTCATGGAACAGATCACTGCGTTCAATTCCATTCATTCTATCACATTTCCAGCCCTTCTTTTCCGTGATATCTCTCAAATTCATTTCTTCCTATTCCATTCATTCCAAGTTCACCTCTCACTGAAATGCTCTTCCTGAACTTCAAACAGTGTTTTTATCTACACCATCTGATGGGAGTGGCTCATGCTTTGACAACATCCTAGGGACTGTGAAGCCTATGTTCTACATGGCTCTGAGCACTGGAAAATGTTATGCTTAGCCGCTACCCACTTAATCTTCCATTTTAGCAGGGAGCCTCTTTCCCAACCCAGAAGGCTGCTCCACCACAGTTCCCTCACTGAACTTAAGCTCCTAGGGTATAAAGGCCCTCACCCACTCACCCACATGCAGTTCTCACCTGCATTAAGTGGATAGAACGGTGGAGACCCTAAAATAAAGTTGTATCCCAAAATATGGGAGAAAAAAAGAGGTAAGAATCAGTAAGTGTATGTTTATCCTCCCATATATAACCCAAACATTCCCTGTGTATAACTGGCATCCACCTGAAAGTGACACATGAAAATATATGTCAATGTCATCACACAGTCATTCATTCAGTATATTTATTGAGTCATGAATGCTCCTTCGAACAAAACTTTTTTTTAAATTTTTATTGACAAAACAAAACAACATACAAACATGAACATTCTTAACATATAAACATTCCATGCACGGTGTACAATCAGTGGCTCACAATATCAGCACATAGTTGTACTTCCATCACCACGATCATTTCTTAGAACATTTGCATCACTCCAGAAGAAGAAACAAAAAGAAAAAAGGAAAAACTCACACATACCATACCCATTATCCCTCCCTCTCATTGATCACTAGTATTTCCATCTACCCAATACATTTTAACCTTTGTTCCCCTTATTTTTTTTACTATACACCTTACCACTCTCTTTCACTGATCACTAGTATTTCAATCTACTCAATTTATTTTACCATTCATTCCCCTTTTATTTTATTTATTTTTAATCCATATTTTTTTACTCATCTGTCCATACCATCGATAAAAGGCGCATCAGGGTGGTGTGATGGTGGCTCAGTGGCAGAATTCTCTCCTGCCATGCCAGAGACCTGGGTTCAATTCCTGGTGCTTGTCCATGCAAAAAAAAAGGAGCATCAGACACAAGGTTTTTACAATCACACAGTCACATTGTGAAAGCTATATCGTTATACAATCATCTTCAAGAAACATGACTACTGGAACATAGCTCTACAGTTTCAGGTACTTCCCTCTAGCCTAACACACCTTAATCTAAAAAGGGGATATCTGTATAATGCATAAGAATAACCTCCAGGATAATCTCTTGGTTCTGTTTGGAATCTCTCAGCCATTGACACTTTATTTTGCCTCATTTCTCTCTTCCCTCTTTTGGTCAAGAAGGTTTTCTCAATCCTTTGATGCTGAGTCCCAGCTCATCCCAGGATTTCTGAACCACGTTGCCAGGAAGGTCCACACCCCTAGGAGTCATGTCCCACATAGAGGGGGGAGGGCAGTGAGTTTGCTTGCCGTTAGAACAGAACTTTTAGTAACTGATAAAGGGTACTGAAAAAGGAAAGTGGAAGTTTATCAGTGTGTCAGAGATAAAACCAAATTTGCTTAGGAAAAGAGTATTCTCACTGTACAATAAACCTGGTCCTTTGGAAAGGGCAGACCCAACATAGTGAAAGGATTGCGTGGATTTCACGGCTGAATGACACTACCTCCTCAAGATCTGCAGCTTCGTTTATTCTGTTCATACTCAGCAAAATTTTTGTTTTTCAAAATAGAAATTTCTGCATTGCATATTTTCCTCCAACAATTCAGAATCTTTAAAAAAAAAATCACACATAGAAGAGATTAGAGATTCTCCTGTAATCTCAACCTCCAGATGTACCCATTGTTACCAATTGGATATATTACCTTGCAGACTTCCTAAACTTAGTGAAATATATAGCTTTTTTTAAAAGAACAAACAAGCATATATACTCTTCAGTAACGTGTCAAATAACTGGCTGTTTTCTTAAATTTATTTTTGAAGCAAACTTACCTCTTAGGAAGGCAAAACAATGAACAACCAATGTGGATATTTTGAGCCATTTGGCAACTCTCTAAGTGTAAATGAATGCAATTGCATTGGGATTTAAAAGATAAAGAAAATTCAGACTCTTGGCTCTGATCCTTCCAGAAGGGACTGATAAAAACCAAAACCTTTGAAATCGATAGTCACAGATGGGTTGGTCCTATTCCTCTCACGTCTGATGAAATAATAAAATCAAACTTTCTAATTCTACAGTGTTGAGGACACACAATACTTATTACTGAAAATTGATTGTTAGGAGAAGAAAGGGGATTCTGAGTCACTGGAAATCAAATGGGAGAGACATGACTTACGGTTCATAACTGAAGGCGTCCTTCCCAGTAAGACTACGCCAAAGCGGAGAAGGCAAAAAACAACGATGACTCCTAAGCTTTTGTAAAAGCAGAACTGCTTTTTCTTAACAGTTTCGAACAGAAGTTAAATCTTGAATAGTACAATAAACAAATAAGTGAAGTGATAAGAACATTTTCAGCATGGCAATAGACGGAGTTTTTTCTCCCATATTGTATAAGAATCTGATATTTACCCGTCTCTTACAATTGCATGGGAATGGTTTGATTTACTAATGACATAGTGCCTGCAATGCTGATTACATTGCACCTTCAATGAACACATAAAATAAACAAATGATAAATAGTACCTGTGATATTTTGATGTTTTGTTTTGTTTACTGCATTGGAGCAATTTTTCATCTTAAAGCAAGAAGGGTTGTCTGTTTAAGCTTGCATTAATCAATTTTAAAATGTTTAAATGTCAAGTTCTTGAGACTGTTTTTTTCCAGATTTATGGAAGATAGGGAACCGTTCTGAATGCATAACACGATGGTTAAGATCATGGGCTACGGAGTCAGCACAGCTCATGTTTAGATCCCAATCCTGCCAATTATCATGACCGGAAGCAATTAGCTTATGCTCCCTGTGCTTGGGTTTTTTCATTCATTTAAAATGAAAATAAAATACTACGTGTCCCATAAAATGATCATGAGGATTAAATGAGATACTGACTCTGAGGTGTTAGAATGATGCTTTACACATAGTCAGCTAAGGGTCCTTGACTCTTTTGCAACTATTTGCTAATTGTCTAACAAAGAAATTATTTCAGCTACTAGCAGACTACAAATACACACTGTTGGGTACTCAATAAACTCTGCTGAGTGAATGCTAAGTAAACATTTGCACTGACAAAGAAACTGAAGTGTTTCTCAGAGAGGTTATGTTGAGTTGTTTCCAACTTCCCCAGACAGGTGAGAGCTCCCTCTTCTGGATCCCCTCAGCATTGCATCCCTGCTTCTGTCACAGGATGGTTCGCTCACAGCAGTTTTCTGACCCATCTTTGACTCTGAGCTCCGAGACTCTCTTTGATCCATGTCTCTAACCTCAGAGCCCAGCACACTACCTGGGGATTAATAGGCTCTCAATTGATGTTTTTTTCGAAAGATTGAATTTCAATTTTTTAAATGAAAGCTAAAGCTCACCTGTAACAGAGTATTTGTCGGAATAATGTTCTATCAAACTTTCTTCTCAGGGAGGGGTGAGAAAAGGGGATATATTTAAAATAAGAATATTCATGACCTATGGCCTCAGGTATTTATTCCACAGTCATTCATAGGTACCTACTGCATGGAGGCATTGTGCAGATAAGATAAGATAAATACGTTATTTTGTATTTGAGGAAGGACCATAACATTTTTACATAAATCTCTCAAAACAGTAATAGGTAAATTCTGTATCATGGACTTTCCATAAAACAGACCTCCCACTTGTGTGATTGAGATGCGCCTCCTGAGAAAAGAGGTATTTAAGCTCAGTGGAGAAGACAGGTAAGAGATCAGTGGTGGTAAGAGATCTCTTACCCCAGAAGACACTGGGGGGGGGGGGTGAGAGACAAAGAGATGGACAGATAGCATTCCCAAACAAAAAGTAAAAGCAAAAGCTCAGAGAGAAGAAAATACAAGATGTATTTAGAAAAGCTCCAGATTCCCCGTTATACTTACAATATTTGTACAAAGAACGAATGGCGCAGGAAAGCTAGCCCAGGGGCATCATGAGAAGCTGAATGCCAGTTTGGCCTTTGTCCAGTGATTTGGGGAGATTCATGTGGTATGGCGGTTTGAAGCTATTATGTCCCCCAGAAAAGCCTGTGTTCTTTTAATCCACTCCTGTGGGTGTAGACTTGCTGTGGGTGGGACCTTTTGGTTAGATTATTTCAGTTGAGATGTGACCCTGCCTGTTCAAGGTGGGCTTTAATTCTTTTACTGGAGTCCTTTCTGAGAGGATAAAGAACAGAAAAAGCCCAGAGAGACCTTAGAGAAAAGCCCCAGAGAAGCTAAGAAAGAACCCAAAGAGGAAGCCACTGGAACCAGAAACTGAAATCACTGAAACCCAGCAGTGAAGGACCAGCAGACACCAGCCATGTGCCTCCCCATGTGACAGAGGTGTCCTGGGTGCCAACAGCCTGTCTTCAGAGCCCAGGTATCATCCTATTGATGCCTTAATCGAGACGTTTTCATGGCCTAAGAGCTGTGAATTGTAAGTCAATAAATCCCTATTGTAAAAACCGACTCACTTCTGATATATATCACATTCCAGCAGCTTTAGCAAGCCAAAATATGTAGTATAATGTCCAAAATGGTTTGAGGATAGAAAGGTGCCTAGTGGGAAAGTTCAAGTTGCAGTAATGTGTTCTGGAATAGAAAGGAAGAGAGAGAGATGAGAATCACCTACAAAGTCAAATTCCTAAGGCCTGGCCACTAACCAAAAATCAGAGACCAGGGGAGCAGAGCACGGCCAGCTTTCATCATCAGTTCACCTCTAGTAGAAGATGAAGTACTTCTTTCCCTGTGAGTACATATTACCAGAAGCCTCTGATTTCTTGGAATCTTTAATGAAATTTCTAAGTCTCTCAACCATAAATTTTAAGCCACACTTTTTCCCCTTCTGTTCATGGAGTAGAGTCTCTGTGCCAGATTGTGGAGTAGAGACTTTCTTTTCCAGGAAATACTGGAGAGAGTGAAGGAGAAAGAAAGAGAGATGTCTCCTCTGGATGGCAGAACCTGGAACGTGTAATACTCAAGAGCTGTTGATAGCCACGTTCTGCCACATGAATCCAAGAAGGAAAGAAACGAAGTGATGAACTGGCAGAGAGAGGAAGAAATGCGTGCACAAGGCAGAGCACAGATGACAGACAGACAGACAGACAGAGAAAACTGAGGCCTCTGGTGTCACCACTTCCAGATCTTTCTTATGGTCTATGGGCATTTCTGTCCTTGGGTCCCATAAGACAAATTTGCATTCTTCTAATTAAATTATTTTTGCTTAGCCTCGTTAAAGTATGGTTTAGGTTATTTACAAATGAAAAATACAAATTAATACAGCTGTTCAATGGAGAAGAAATTGGTCATGCTTCCTATTTCCATAGGGAGGAAAAAAAAAACTAGGAGCAACATGTTGAAGTTGTAGAAAAGCAGCTATCAATGCAGTATATAGAAAAACTTTATAATACTTTAGAGGAATTCACAAAATGTGTTGCAGTGTGAGCTCCCTGTCCCTGGAAGCATTTCAGCAGAGGCTGATGCAACCAAGATGCAATGCAGAAAAATTCTGGCTCCTGTGAGATTGGATGGGATAAACTGTTAGTCTCTTTCCAACAGTGACATTCTATGAGGCCTTATGGGGGTAAATTCTCAGTCATCTTCAGGTCCCCTGATGCCCACCTCAAATACAAAACTAGCTTCTATCACCTGCTACTGGCCTCATATCCCCACCCTCTATGTCTCATAGTTAAGCTCTGCCCTGCCACCATACTAAAAGTATGGGGGTTGGCAGGATGGGATATAGCAAGTATAAATGCCCAAGTGGCGGTGGGACACCAGAAAGGAATTACTAGTCTGAGCCTTGCAGGGTGCAGTACAGTGCAGGACTCAGACAGAAAAGGGCAGGTACATGAATGAAAAGAAGGGAGAAGTTCAAACTGGAGTTGGCTGCAGAGGATGTGTCAGTGCTGACAGTAGACCCCACTATTCCCAGCTTATAGAGAGTTGCCTGCACATAACAGGAGCTCAAAAAAGTCACTGAATAAACGGATAAATTAATGAATGAGTGAATGAAGAGATAAAGCAGTTAATAAATTCTGACAAGAAAATAGAGGAGCCAGAACTCTAATACAGAAATTAGAGTTAGCTTGCAGAGTACAACAAAATCAGTTGGAAAATCATCTCCTCTGCTGTGCTCATTGAGTCTCCTTTGCCATTTCAAGCCTCCATTTGCTTGGTCGCAGAAGTGACTGTCATTCTGAGCAACAACGTGGAGTCACTGCCTTTCCAGACACCAGGTATATAAACCAAAATATCCCCCATCGTCACTACAAACGCAGAGTGTTTTCATCACCACTCACTTCCCCAGAGCATTAGACTCAAGCTAACCAACGATGCTTGTCTGTCCTTCAATCTGAAGCAAATTTTAAGTGGGGGAGTAATTGCTGAACAAAACAAGAGGTTGGAAAACAATTTTGAAGGTTGGAAATAAATTAAGGCACTTAAACTGCCCTTTATAGTCAGTGAAGAGCTTGAGTCATGCTGGCAACAATATAGAAATCAGGCACTTTGAATCTGAAAACTCTTGAGTTACACGAGTGACCTGTGAGTGCTGGGAGGAGAAGCCACCAAGTGCCTTGTTCAGATGCCTACCCAGAGCTCAGGTGCTCTGAAGATCAGGAATAACGAGCTGCTCCTTTCCCCAATCCCCTTTTCACTCTGCACACGTTCAAGCTCTGTTTAAGGGCGTACATTTCTTCTTTCTTTTGACTTTCAAACCCTTGTTGTTCATCTGCCCCAGTTCTTGCCTGAGAGTTCTGGTGCTCTGATTCCACCTTACCGTGTACAAGCAGCACTGAACACCAGGGGGATAGGGCGGAATAACTCCTTTAACCAGACAACACCATGATAATTAAATGCTCCCTCTGCAAACCGTCCACGTGCTTACTTAGCGGCCTACTGATTTCCTCCTGGATGCTCTTTTCTGATAATCCAGTCATGTGTTTGACATTATGCCATAGTCAGAGTTCTTAGTCCAGGAAAAAATATCAGCTCTATTGTGGAGAAGGGGAAGAAGGGAGGAGGCATTGTTCATTTTATGTTGTTTCCTTACATCCATCCATAGGAGGAATCATATACAGAAGTCATACAAAAGGAGCCAAAAGCTTTCGTTTCCGCTCTCGGTGCTTGTGAAAGACTGACTCGCACAGTCCAGGAGAAGCCACGTCCCCGACCGAGTGTTAGCTGTACAACGTGTGCTTTGACTGTAAACAGAAGCCAACCTGAGTCACCTAAGAACTGAATTTGAAAATGTGGCCTATATAAGTGTCTCTGTGTTAGTCCTAGATTAGTCCTGAATTCTGAATATTTGCATTGGATACCACATTATTTTTCTACCATCCACTTCACTATGTATTGATTTTTTAGATTGACACAAAGCCAAGTTTGTTTCAAAATTAAAGTAAGAACTTTTTCACATATGGATTTCTAGATTATTACCACATCCCCTGGCATGTACGTGAGGCCCTGTATCTCAAGGTAAGATATGGGCACACTCACTGCTGAACACCTTAACTCAGAAATCTCATTGACTTCACACAAAGTTTATCTCTAGCTCAAATGAAGTCCGGTTGATGGCAAAGGAAGAGGGTGTTAATTAAAATAAAATGGCCGCTGGCACTGGACATTCCAGAACCCTTTTCCAGAAGATGAAAACAACTAACCTGCAAGGGTTGTCTGAGAAAGTGGAACACTTCCTATAGGGTTGCTGATAAGCAATACCTGGTGATAAAATTAGCTTGGGTCTACTAGAGAGAGCTCATCAGAATGGACACACACACCATAACAATCAATGTACATCTGCTCCCCACTTGGTAAGACTCCCCATATGTAAAACGGAAACTTAATGTCAGCCAGTCAGGATATTTTCTTGCTTGTTTCGCTGTTTGCTGTATATGAACTTCCCCTTTTTCACTCCTGAATAGGATGCTGCCCTATTCGTGAATTGCTCCATAAGGCTGTGAGAATCTAAATTGCGTGACAAGTTTTTCTTTTATCAAGGGGGAAAGACGTGCTCTTTTCCATACAGTCATTCAGGACTCAGGCTCCTTCCACCTTGTTGCTCCATTATCTCCCAACACCTTAGGGTCCTCTACTGTTTCATGGCCTCCAGCAAATGGAGGCAGTAGATAAAGGATGAAAGACAGTATGAAGGTTGCACATGAAGCTTTCAAGGGCCAGACCAGGAAACAGCATACTCACTTCTGCCCATGGCCATTGCCCATAGCTCAGGTCAATGGCCTGGCCTAATGATGATGGAGGCTTAGACTTGTAGTCTAGCTGGTGCCCAGGAGGAAAGGGAAGGGGCTGGGAGGTTGCCACATCTAGCCAACCATGAGTAATAATAACCCAATTAATAGCCAACATGTATCTAATACATATGATCTACCAGGCACCGTGCCAAGTACTTTAAATTTATTACTTCATTAGTCCTCTCCCTAAGAACTCTGTCTCATTATCATTGGCGCTATCTTATGAATGAGGATTATGAGGCTTGAGGAATTAAGAAACATATTCAAATTCACACTGTTATTTAGGGTGAAGAATTGGGGTTGGAACCAAGAAAAAAGAATACTTCTGGGGAAGTATTCTGCATCCACTGGTGAGACAACCAGGGTGCTCAGCCACCTGCCCCCTCGTCCTCCTCTCCGAAGTTCCACTCTTCAGCCACATGGCCGTGGTGTCAATCATTTCCCAGGCCACCTCTTTCTAGCTGTTCTTGCTGCTGCTGACCAATCTAGCTGAACCAACCAGTCCTTGTTTCACACCAAAGACAACAGTGTTTTGGTGGTATAAGCAACCCCCTCTCAGGCTGCTCAGAATGTATCTTGAGCCCCACTGGTCCTGCTCTGCATACAGGGCTGGTCTAATATATGCACATCCTGTGGCTTCACTGGGGGACAGATAGCTTACGAGCAACTAGGAAACCACAGACATCAATCTCCATGGGTACAGGCTATTGCATCTCCCCTTCCCCTGCATTCTGCAGAGGCTCCATGTATCTATCTCCTCTGCAAAATCTGGCTGTCAAAGATCAACGTGGTCCCTCTCTCCATTTTCTGTGCATTCTCTCTCTCTCATACACACTAAAAACCACCAACCTAAACAAATAAAAATTCTATCTGGGACTGAAGAAAAGCTCTGCAGTATTTTTTCATCCTCCAAATTTCCAAGGCCTAAAACACCACACATATGAAATTATACATACAAACACGAAAAGTAATAGAAAAGGTGATGGAATGATAGCCTCATGCTATTACCCAGGTTCTCCATTATGGGTCTTAAAATATAGCAAAAGGTGTAAAACAGCAGAAAATAGAGACAAAAGGGGGAAAAGGTAGTTGCCGGTTTTGAACTAATTCCCCAGCTCCCACCTTCCTCCAATAAAGGCGATGGAGCTTGAGGCCACGGCAGTTTCAAACCATCTAAGTGAGCCTGGAGCGTCCTCCTAGAAGCACTGAAATTCACTGCAGCCTCAAGAGAGCACTTTAATGGATTCGGTTTTGGGGACTCAAATGCAGAAGGTGAGTCACAGAGGCTTCTCTAAACCTTAAGCTGTTCAACAGGCAAGAACAAACGCTCACCAAGAACTACTTTCAAACTGCTCTCAGCTGAAAAGCACTTTTTCTTTTTCCAGACAAAACTACTTTTGGAGTAATATCCAAGGCTTCGCTATTTAAACTCGAGGCATGATTTTTACAAGCCGCGTGTTGTTGTGAAAAAACACTAGTCTCATACAGTACATTTTTTGTGCAAATCTCTTCATACCATGAAGGGAAAATGCCCTGGGTTTCTAAAGTAGAATTTTAGATGGGTGTGTTTCAGGTGGAAACCACCATAATTGCCTTCAGAAGACAACCCTCTTATGAGGGCATCTGACCACATCATTTCCTGAATGGAGGAGAGAGAAAGAAAATGAAAATTTGGGACAAACTACTTTTTCTAGGAGTGTGGCACATTGAGTTATGTCCCCCCAGAAAATATATGTTCTTCACCGTAACCCACATTCCTGTGGGTTTAAACTCAGTCAATAGGACATTTGGAAGATGTTAGTTTTAGTGAATTTGTGGCCAAATGAATCTGGGTGGGTCTTAATCCTGTTCCTAGACACCTTAGGAAGAGAAAGCCACAGGGAAGAGCCTGAAACTGGAAGTCAATGGGACCCAGAAGAGAAAGGAGAGGGCATTGCCACGTGACAGGAAAGCCAAGGAATCCCGAGGATTGCCGACTATCCAGAACATACTGACCACAGAAGAAGCCAAGGAGGAAGCCACGGAGGAAGCCACAGGGGAAGCCACGGAGGGAACAGCCTTTTAGCCTCTGTAACCAGGAGCCAATAAATTCCCATTGTTAAGCCAACCCTTTGTGTGGTATTTGTGACTGCAGCCTGCAAAAAAAAACTAAGACAAATAGAGGAACATCTTGCAAGTGTAAATTACTACTGTGGCAAGAAGGGATTTTTATAAGTGAGGTCAAAGTGCAAAACAGGCCATCTCTGATGGGCCTCCAATTGGTCTGTGAGGATCCCAGAAGTTACCAGTTGGGGTTTCCCTTCCAGGGCCAAAGCAAGCTCAACAGACGAGGAGGAGCACTGGAAGTGGACTGGCTGGCATTCAAGACTCGAGTCAGAGACCCTAACCCCACTCACTAACCAAATGACCTTTGACCAGCTATGTGACTTTGTGATCTCTCTTGCAGAACAAGGTCAATAATAATCCCCAAATCCCAAGTCACTCCTAGCAAGAGAAATGCTTGTAAGTCTTATGCATGCTCTGCTCCTTAGCAGCAAAAATCAAGGAAAACTGGCCTGAAACAGTCCTTGCTGGGCAAGAACACAAAAAAGCCACAGCAGCTAACCAGAGCCCTGGGAAGCAAAAGAACAAGTGGGACTGAAGGGACCATCATGAGTACTGCAACTTGGCGAGGATTAAAAAACCACTCCTGTTGCTGATGATTTTTTGCTCATGTCTGCATTTCCAGTGCCTAAATAAGGTACAAATATTCAATAAATACAAGGGGCATACAGGCATGCTTGTGTGAATGAATGAATGAATGAGTGAGTGAGTGAATATATATATAAATCTTTCCCCAAATTTCGATCAGCTTGCAGTGGGCTTTCCTCCAGCTGGGCTGCTAAGGGCCAAGGTGTGGAATGTCCAGCTCTGCTGCAGTTAAGCAGGGCTTGTGAGAATGGCCAGGCTATATTTGGTATATTTTAAAAATATTTGTGTTTAATCATTTTTTTTTAATTTTACATAAATACATGAAGATAACCAAATCAGATCTGGTTAGTTTCTAGCCTTCTCTACCCAGCCTCTCTTTCCCCTAAACAAGGTAAGGACGCTTTGCTCATTGTATCCTGGAGCAGAGGGTCCTGCTGAGGAGAGCAGAAAGCCGGCTGCCTTTGTGGTGTCTTCTCTGCCAGCCACATGCCAAAGGAGATTTGCTGCAAAAACAGGAGAGCTGCAATGCAGTATTTCCCTCTGGAACGCTGAAGCCGTACTAAAGATTTCAGACACGCAATGAAAGGATATTTGTTTGCAGTGTTCCAACGCAATTTAAATGGTAGCTGTTAAAAGAGGGAGATGAATTATTGCCAGCTCAGCAGCACTTTTTTGAGCTGACCACTTGTAATGGTTTTTTTGCTGAACAAAATTATTGAAGGTCCTCTTGAAAATTAGGTTGCTTTCCCCCCACAAGTATCCTGCTGCTAATCACTCTAACCCTTTACTACCTCTGCGGGTAATAGAGCTGTCCACTAAAAAACTACAGGCCTGGAACCTTCAAGAGCCAGGAAAAGAAAACTGATAGAGGACCAGCAGGGAACTCATAGCAAATAATGGGAAATTTCAAGCTACCTTTCCTTTTTAACGGGTATTTTTCTTACTCCTACTGATGCTAATCACAGGGCTTCTGATTTCTCCGTGAAGAGTTTTAACACTTTGTAGAATATTACTCCAGGAACTGAGCTTTTTCTGCACACTATGCAATCCGGTGGGGGGGGAGCATAAGTGCCTCGTCCCCCAGCACGGCCTTTCCTTTCCCTTCCTTGCATGCACTCTTACACACACCCCACTAAATTCTCCGACTCAGTGTAAGAAACATCTTTCTTTCAACAACAACTAGCAGAACAGACATGGGTTCCGAACCCAAAGTCCAATTTAATCCTCAGAAATTAGAGGGCATTAAGGCTCAGAGGAAGCGTAGAATCAGGGCTAAATGTCACGGCTGCAGGGAGAGAGTGCCGCGGGGAGAACAGCGCCGCTTCCTTCTCCACCCTTTCCTACATTTTGTAGATTTTTATGGTCTGGTCTGGAAAGTGGAGTCTGTTTCCACACTTTGGAAGGCTGGTTTCAGGGCCAGTGTAAGATTCCATTACCCCTCCTAACCCCTCGGTGAGATAAAGACCCAGCAATATGGACTCTGCTTTATAAATATGGAAATGAAACACCAGCAGGTTTGAAACATGGCCAAACCACTCACCAAATGAATGCAGGAAGGAACATCTTGTGTGTGTGTATATATACGTGTGAATAGATACATATATTTACATATACATGCATGTGTGCCCATGTATATATGTATATATACATATACACATATAAAATTTTGATGAGACCTTTGACTCTTATGAGCATCTGTCCATTTTCAGAAATGCATGCAGTCTTATTAAACAGTGACAAAAGGCTAAAATGTTTTCCAGAGATAGTCAGTCTTTGTTTTCTTCCTTTCCAGCTACCTTTATTTCCCCTCTTTGGTCATCTCATAACTGGGAAAAACCCTAGGAAGGTTCATCATCGCATCATTAAGCTCCATCTATGAAATTGCCACTTGGCTAGCTAACATTATCCCGCTCTCAGGGTGAAAATGTTGAATCTTTAATTAACCTGCACCTTTCCTGCTAGCAACTAGATTCTAATCCTCTTCCCATAGCTCATATCTAAAGATAGGATTTTTACAAAAACCAGAGAGCTTTTTAAACAAGCTCTCTGCTCTCTTTTGTAAAATTGCTTCTGCCGTGGAATATTTTGAATGTCCTTCTTCTCACTTTCTATACCTGAATTCATCCAGCGATTCTCTGTGGTTGCCACTAGATAGGGGTAGAGAGAGGACACCTAAAGCCCTTCACCTCAGGCACCCCTGGCACACAGCAATCACTTCAACTAACGAGCCTGTAATAGCATTGGCAAGTTTATGGGGTTGTTTTATGAGCAAGTTAATGACCATCTGAAATGGTCACCTTGACTTCTCCTCTGTCTCTCAGTTCTTTCAACATATCATTATGGGCCAAAAGACATGAAACATCTTATTCTGAGAGGCATTTCATATAAATCATGTGTACAGAGCTTTGAACTGGGCACCTGATGTCACCGTGGGGGAATGAGGAAGAGCCACCTTCTCTGCAGGCTGTGCCCTTCACTCGGCCATGCCTATGACCTTCTCCCCCAGCCACGCTTAGAGTGATGACACTCCTTCTCCACTGCTTCAGGTAACTTCCCATGCCGTGCTCCTCGGCCCACACTTTTCCAGGTAGAAGATGTTCGCTAGCAGAAACACTCCTAGTTACACAGAATAGTTACCCAATGAAGCCAGATTTCTGGCCCTGGCAAATTCTCATTCAAATATAGATTCTGACTGTCCCACTAAGAGTGGCACTACACCAGCCATGTATTCTGATTTCTCATAGGGATCCAGATTTAAATATCCTCTTGCTATTGTCTGTAGCACTTCACATTTGCTAAACTATGTATTCTAGCCATGTGTGTGGTAGATTCAATGTTGTGACCACTTCAATTTTGTGCACTTATCCTTAAAATGGTTCCTCTCTTCCTACAGCCTGCCAGCCATTTTGGCCAAAGGGAAGGGGGTAAGGCAAATCTGTATCAGAGCAAAGGAAGAAAGGATGTTGAAGAAATCCTTTCCAAAGAGGAAAGGGAAGGGAAATCATGTCCTTTCTTTGCCAGGCGAATAACCCAGAAAAGGAGATAATATTGAGAAATTTACAGTGAGCATTCCTGTTTATGCCCTTCTAGGATAGAACATCATAAAGAAGACATTTTAGAAGCATCCAGACAGTCAGAGGAAAGCAGACAGCAAGCAAGGTCCCAGCTAAAGCTTGGGGGAGGCCTCAACCAACCTAGTAAAGGTCCAATATTATGGCACTGGAGGGGAGAAGTGATGAGTTCTATGAGCTGGAGGTGGCACTCTGGCTGCCCGCTAGTCCATCCAGCTCATGCAAGAGCCCCTAAATCTCCATTTATCCTAACTGGGGATGGCAGAGAGTTACAGAAAGCACTGGAAGAACAGTAGAAGCCTAGGATTGGGATGAAACAGCTTCGATAGGTAGACTTCATGACTTATAAAAACAACCAGGACTACAGACTCCAGTAGGGGACACCAGCCCAATGCCCACGTGGCCACATACGCAGAGCCACACCTCAGTGGTCAGTGGCCCAGAGAGAAGGCAGGGCAGTCAGGGAACTTCCATCAGAGAATGAAGCTTCCAGTCCCAACTTTCCCCAACCTTCCCCCTTCTGCCACAAGATCATTCAGTCTTACCCATAAACCCAAATGCCACTGTAGCAAAGAAATAGGGTAGGGGGTGAAATAGGAAAATTCGGCAGCTATCAAAGATATTGAGCCATTCAAAAGATGGCATTTAAATGAAAAGAGGCTGGCTTACTATGAATCAGCTTAAGTTTCTCCATTAAATAGAGAGAATAATGTGCTTCTTGGGATGGGCAGGGGAAGCAGAAGTTGACTTGTGAGGAAATTTATTCCATTATTTAATGAAAAAAAAAAGCAAAACTAAGACCCTGAAACCTATTTGTTGGATATAAACCCTAGAGAAAATCTTGCCCTTGAGTATAAAGACCATTCATAGTACAAAACCATTCATAGTAAAATTATATGTTGTCACAACAAAACTGAGGTTGACCTACACGTCCTTCAACTGGAGGATGGAAAGATAAATTGGGGTAAACTCACATAGTGAAACATCATAAAAGAAAACTATGCATATCAATATGAATGAATGTCACAAGCACAATTTGAAACAAATTAATGCAAGTTGTCAAAGAATACATTTATGTAATATGATATCATTTACATAAATTTTTTAAACTAGCAAAATTATTGGTTTAAGATAATCATTGCAATCATTTAATACAGAGCTTCCTATGTAGGAGGTAATGTTCTAAGGCATTAAATAATTTCCCCTGCACAACAACTTTAAGAGGTTGGTACTCTTATTATCCCCATTTTACAGATAAGAAAACTGAGACATACACATTAATGCAAAATGTTAATAGGGAAAACTGTGTGTGAAATGGGGGATATACAGGAATTCTGTACTTTCTACATGCTTTTTCTGTAAATATACAATATCTCTAATAAAAAGAAAACTGAGGCATATATAAAGTTAACTAGTCTATAGACCCTACAGCAGGATTCAAACCCAGGAAGTCTGACTGCACAAACCATGTTCTTAAGCGCTGTACTTAACTGCCTCTCACACTCTACAAACAAGTAGTAAAAATATAGAGAAGTATACGATTCTGATAAACTCAAAATTCAGAATAACTAGTTTTCTCTGAGGAAGAGAGAACATTGCAATGGGGCCAAGGATATGGACTGAAGAGAAGGAGAGTTTTAAGGATTGATACTATTTAATTTTTCAGGTTTGATGATGTTCATTATATTATCATTT
This sequence comes from Myrmecophaga tridactyla, assembly GCA_004026745.1. Classification (NCBI taxonomy): domain Eukaryota; kingdom Metazoa; phylum Chordata; class Mammalia; order Pilosa; family Myrmecophagidae; genus Myrmecophaga; species Myrmecophaga tridactyla. The sequence goes on from PVIY010002413.1 coordinate 39,696, forward strand.
ATATCTTTGGTATGTGTGGAATATTTTACTAAAAAGTGTTTGTGTCCAAGTATATTGTGACTTAAAGCACAACAATGTGACAACATCATCTGGGATACTATTGACTTGTGAATCCTGGTGCCAGTTAGGTTGCATATTCGGCAAGTGTATCCTTTGCTATTTAGCATCAATCTAGACATCTACAAGAGAGGTACATGGGGATAGAAATCAAACAGTCCTTCAGAGGGACACCTACTAGCACTGTTCAGGATGGTGAGAAGGAGGGACTCCAGGAAAGCCAGTTTCAAACATTTGGAGGCAGGCAATTCAGAGCCGCTGTCACAATAAGGTGGAAGTACCTATGGCTTTTACGTGAGCTGTGCTAGGATCCTGCTTAAGAGGGATCCAGATGAACCAAACAAAAGGCAAGAACTCTGAAAAGTGTGCCATGAGGCATTTTGCTGATGCAGACAACTTCAAATGGCTGATCTGCCAGGTTTAGTAGCATCTGGCTAAGAGCCCATATCCTCTTTTACCCAACCTGGAGAATTGACTTCCATCACTAGGGCAGACAGTTGGGAAAATTAGACCTGAAATGCCCAGCCCTTACAGCACCCAAAGATCCCTCAGTGAGCTCAGAGAATGTCAGAGTAGCCTTGATCAGGCTGAAGGCAGAGAAGAGAGTCTGGTGGCAACTGGGAGAATCTGTGTGTGGGGTTGAAGACTAGTGCAGAAAACATAGCCCAAAAGATTGTCAGACTTGAGAAATGTATGAGAATACAGTCACTATATTAGCCCTGGATGAAGCTTACTGTCCTTTCTCGATTAGGAAAAGGAAAACGAGTGACTTTCCATCCTTGGAGACTCTGCCAAGAAGTTTTCCACACCAATTTATGGGTAAATAACAATCCTCCCTCAGACCTCATTTTGATTCAAAGCTTTTTTTTAATGTTCTAAGAAACTATAGCAGCCACCCTTCCCCAGGGCAAAATATTTCTCCTAAGCTGTGTATTACTTTCCCCAACCTGCTCCCTCACTTCATGGATATAAGCCAGAGCTCTTGACTACAAAGTCCAGGCAGTGTTTGCTGCAAGCTAAAATATGGAGGGGGCGGGAAGAATTTGGGAAAAAAAGAAATAGAAAGCAGAGTATTTTACTGGCATTATGTGTTTTCTAATTACTAAAATTTATATTTTACAAGAAGTGGGTTTTCAGTCCCGTACAAACATATACAACCTTTTTTTCCTGGGGAAAAGTGCTTAAATCCTAATCTCTGTCTTCACGTTCCTCTGAATCAACAGAAGTGTAAGATCAATAGGATTCCCATTTTTTCCCCTATACCTAGATTTACTGTGTGCATAATCATTACCTTTAAAGGATAAATAGAATGGAAAAGACAGAGGAAAGAAAATGAACTGAGAAGGAAAAAGCAGCAAACACAAAAAGGGGGCAGAATTAGAGAATAGGAACATCAATAAAAAATAAGCAAAAGGTAAAAAGGTCCAATAGGTTACATTTTTCATATTGAATATTGACAAGAAAACTGGGGCTTAATGTTTCCAGATAATTAAGAATTGCTCTCAAAAACTACTTTCATAACAACAATGAAATTTTCTAAGATGTGGAAAGCTGTAAAATTGAAGGATATAAAAAAAGACCTAAGGGGGTGCAAGGGTAGTTCAGTGGTAGAATTCTCGCCTGCTATATGGGGGACCTGGGTTCAATTCCCAGCCCATGCACTTCCCAAATCACACAAACAACCAAGCAAAAACAAACAAACAAAAATTCAACAGATGGTGCTGCAATAATGGGATGTTCACATGGAAAAATAATGAGATGTGACCCCGCCATATAAGCATACAGATAAAAAAAAAAAAGACCTAAAATCAAAAGTGTTGGGACCCCATACAGAGAAGAAGAGGACATCCCAAGAGAAAGACTATATATGCTCTACGTACACAGCTATCCCCGGGGCCATAAGACCCATAAGAAGGGTCACTGGATGTGCATGCCTGAAGAGGGTTGGCAGTAAGTACGACAGCCTAGGAGCCTTGGCAAATATCCTCATGACCAAACTCAGCAAAGGAGAAATGGAAGCATAAGTCTTCAAATGCATCAAGCAGACCATTGCAAGAGATAAAGGCTTACAGCAGCTATAGTATACTGAGAACTCGGCCCCTTCCCAATTGTGCTGGACCAGTGGTTCCCAACCAGAGGTGATTCCCCATCAGTGGGATATTTGGAAATGGAGACATTTATGGTTGTCACAATTGCAGAGGGGATATGACTTGCATCTAGTGAGTAGAAGTCTGGATGCTGCTAAACTCCCTAAAATGCAGAGACTGTCCCTGACAAAAAAAAGAATTATACAGGTCAAAATGTCAATAGCATTGAGGGTAAGAAATTCTGCCCTAGACTAGCCAAGTTCTGTGGTTCCTGTGCCATATCAAAAGAGTAGGAAGAAGTGACCCGAAAATGACTGGGATTGAATTTCCCAATAACCATGATAGGTAAATGTCAAGGCAGATTTGGTTTGATGGCTTGTTTCTATTTGTTTGGTTTTCTTTAAATAAAGATGTGGACATGTGTGGAGCAAGTACATCTTAATTGCAAACTGGGACTCTCCTCCCAGATTCCTGAGAATTCTTCTAAGTTCAGTGTGCTTCTAGAGTTGTAATTAAATGATTCTGAGATGATCATAAGCATTTTGCAGTTTCAGAGAACACTCAGAACTGGGGGTAGAGTGGAGGGGAATGGGCCTGTGTCCTGCTCCCTGGGGTATGGCTCTCAGTCTAACTACAATGAGGTGACCACTTGTAGATGGCATGACGAGGCAGTAAGGATTTAAATCTCTAGAAAATGGAAAGACTTTGGCCCAGGTGTGGTAGGACAGGACTTCAATGGCATCTGCCAACCTCTAAGGAAGCAGAAGTGCTCCTTTTTTGCTTTGCCTGTAAGGAAGTCAGACATTTCAATGGTTTCCGGGAAAAGAACCCACTACAAGTAACATGAGAGCTAAGGTATAGTTGGAAAGTCTTGAAAACATAGGAGGGCTCTGGAAGAGAGACTTTTATCTTGATCCAGAAAAAAATTATGATTCTTGATATCCTGATACCCAGATCTGTTGTTACTTCTGATAGCCAGGACTCACAGGTGAGGAAACAAAAAAAGCCTGTGTGCATCTGGTGATGGACAGGAAGTTGGGTGGAATCGGCCTTCGTCATGAGACCCACCACTCCCATCCTGCATCCTAATGATCCACTGCACGTGGCCAGGAAATTATTAAACATGGGACTTTCATATTCAAGCTGGGATCCACCTTCTTCGAATGTGGGGAACTCCGAGGCTGGGGACAACATGACACTGTGGATAAGTAGCACCTGAACCACATATTATTTGAAAATCAGAAAAATTGAATATGGCTTTTTTAATGTCTTAAATGCCGCATGCAAATTCATAACATACACATAAAACACAGATATATAAATGCACACAGAAATACATTCAGAAAACAACACAAATTCTCTTATCTGGAGGAATACAGGACTCTTCAGAATGCTAACAATAAAATGAATATTCAATTAAATTAAAGCCTTTACTTATCTGGCTTTAGAAGAAAATCCTTTCATTTCTCTGTGATTTAATATTTCCATTTTCTTTCTAGAGAAATAATAGTTACTATTGAAAGACAGAAGTGTTACGAGAAAAAGTTTATATTTCTATGGCACTTTTATATTGAAAGCATTATATAAAACATTTCATTGCATACAAGTCCTCAAAAATGTTCAACATGCCATTCTCCCCGGAAATTTATTGAACAGAGAAAATAAACTGTTTTTTAAACACTGAATACTGCCTGCTAAAAGAAACACACACTACTTAAAACCAACCATCCATTTATACAATTTATTTTATCTAAATGATTTAAACCCTAAACTATTTAGGACCATTAATCAAGTTTTAATTCCTCTTCTCTAGTCTAACTTGTCAAGCACCAGATGTAAAAAAGAACAATAGCTCAGGTAAGAAATAGGGGAAGTGTATTTAATTATTAAAGGTAACAGTATAATAATTTTTAAAACTATGCAAGTTAATCGATTCTTACATTTTACTCTCTACTCAGATTTTAGTCCATCTTTATTCTTTTATGTTTTTATAATATGACTATAGATTGCGATTTAATCTATTTAAATGGGATAGTATTTCACAGAAAATAGACATCCTTATGTATCCCAGAACTCCTTGCCAAGATGAAAGACCATGTTAATAAAACAGTATTAAATTAGTCAGCAATAGCAAGTGCTCTGCTTCCCTCCTCTGCAGTGAAGGATAATAAAGGAAGGTCTCCCCATACCAATGTCCACCACTGCCATTTCAAAAACTGGGACTGGTGACTTGATTTAAGATTTGATTATTTCTAATTAAGATGACTAAATCTTTATTTAAAAGAGAAATTAAAAAAAAATTTCATAATCAAATAAGAAGATAATTCAGTCTTTTTTATCAATGGAAATGTCTGCCAACTGAAATACATAAAAGCAAATTTAATGAAATTGACATAATCTGATATCTAGTAACTGACTTGAGATGCATACTATACAAAATAAGTTTTCTGCTATTCAAGAATCCAAAACATAATGACACTAGGTCAAGGGAATCAATCAGTAATTGCAGTCCTAAATGAATACTTCTAATTGTCTTGAATTTTTCACCATAACTGTTTATATTAATTAAATGAAACAATTATGGTAAATGTTCAGCATGGCAACGACTACTTTGTTGGAGGCCAGAGATTTATAAGGTATAGCAACAGAGAAGGCAGGTTTGCAAATAATTGTATAGCTACCACCTTTGATAACCATCTGAGATGACCTGTTTCAATTCAAATGTTTTGGGATTTTGTGGATTCACTTGAAACTAGAAGGAATCTGAGAGTCAGTTCCCATTTTGACCAAGGCACTGATTAAGAGAGCTGGGATGGGGATAGGAGAACAGAAATTTGATTCAAAAATGAAAATATAGTTTCTAGGTAGCTGAGTGATTCACAAGTTGGCTAATCAAGTCTAAAGAAGGTTCTGGAAGGAAGGAGACAGAATACCACCTAAACTTATGAGTTCATCTAATAGCAGAACAACCAGATGTCATGTGTGTCCCAATAGTATGAATCATGATGGATGTAACATTACCTATGAAATATTTTTGCCAAGAATTTTTAACTCGCTTCTCATCAAGCTTTTAGATCAAATTTCCTAATTTAGTTTATAAGAAATACAAGGTGTTCTAGTTTGTTAGCTGCAGGAATGCACCACACCAGAGACGGATTGGCTTTTAATAAAAGGGGATTTATTTTGTTAGTTCTTCAGAGGAAAGGCAACTAACTTTCCACTAAGGTTCTTTCTTATTTGGGAAGGCACAGGACGGTCTCTGCTGGCCTTCTCTCCAGGCCGCTGGTTTCCAACAACTTTCTCCAGGGTGATTTCTTTCTGCATCTCCAAAGGCCTGGGCTGAGCTGCGAGTGCTGAGATGAGGAATGCTGAGCTGCTTGGGCTGTGCTACGTTGAGCTCTCTCATTTAAGCACCAGCCAATTAAGTCAAACATCACTCATTGCAGCAGACACGCCTCCTAGCCGACTGCGGATGTAATCAGCAACAGATGAGGTTCACGCATCATTGGCTCATGTCCACAGCAACAGAACTAGGTGCCTTCACCTGGCCAAGTAGACAACTGAATCTAACTACCACACAAGGGATAGAGGAATAAGTATATATAAAAAACTGGAAATAACACAAACGTCCATTGGCTAAAGAATGGCTAAACTGTAGTCTATCCATCCAATAGATCCTCATTCAAGAATACAAAGGAAAAATATTACTGAAATGTTCAACAGCATGGATTAATCTAAAAAGCATTATGCTAAGTTAGAGAAACCAGACATAAAAATAGCATATCCTATGATTCCATTTACATGAAATTCTAGAAAAGACAAAACTATAGGGAATGGAAATAAAGCAGTGGTTTTCTGGAGCTGAGGTAGGAAAAAGGAATTGACTGCAAATGGCCACGAGAGAAATTTGGGATGATAGAATGTTTTAGTCATCATTCTGGTAGTTATTACACAACTGCAAATTTTTGTCAAATCTCACCAAATCATTCACTTAATATTGGTGAATTATATTGTATGTAAGTTATATCTCAATACAAAATAAAAATAAAACCAAAGAGTAAAAAGGTCATATAAATCTAGGCACTCTACAGGAAAATTGACCTTTTTTTTTTCAATAAGTCAACGTTATTAAAAAAAAGAAGTTGAGAGGAAAAAATTCCAAATTAAAAAGACTTTTAAAATACAACTGAATAGAGTCCATGGACCTTTTAAAAATTATACTTCAAAAAACCAACTCTAAATGACACCTTTGGGATAACTGGGGAAATGTGAATGTGAATCATGTGTTAATATATAATTAGGACAACAAAAACAAACAAACAAACAAATAAATGAATAATAATTAGGACAAAGCATTAATTTTGTTAAATATGGTTATGTTATAAAGAATACTTTAGGAAATATCCTTATTTTTTGCAGGCTGCATACTTAAATTTGTAGATGTGCAGTTTCATGATGTCTATAATTCATATTTTAGAATATTTTATAAAGATGTGAATCAGCTTCCAGCAATGGCTGAGAAGTAAAATGATCATGAGAGTCACTGCAGATAGCACTATAAAATACTGGATAAAATATAAACTAAAATGATTAAAAGATCTTGGAGAGCACTCAAAAATGAACAGAAGCAAGAGGAAAGTTTAATTCCAAAAAAGCTGCAACTTGAAGATTTAAGAATTTTGAGTTTGCATTTATTTGATCCATGGCTCTGCTGCCCCCACACCCAAACACACACACACCTCCCACTATAGCTGCTAAACTATAGTGGGAAAAACAACAGCCTTATCAGCTAAAGGTTCTAGAGATCAGAGTTAAGAACTGAAAACCAACTGGGACTTTAAAGGAGAAATTTTAGCTGCAGTAAAGCCTCAGAAAGAGTGTGACTAAAATTCAGAGCAAAATCTGTCAAAATCTCGGGCTAACAGCTAAATGTTGGATGAGGCCCTAATGAAAAAAGTAGACAAAGATCAGTGAAAGAAATATTTTCCTGAAATTTAAACAAAACCATATTCTAAGCTTAATATTTTCTTAAGTGAGAGCATTTCCCTACCATGAGGAGCTCAGGTAAAAAGAATTTAAGCTGAATAAGCCTGAAGAGACTGAATGCAGAGTCAGAAGTAGGTAGAAATTGGGAGGTAGGAGAGGTGGACAGAAGGAATCAGAGAAAGAAGGACACCACAGAACGAGTCAGCCATATCTCTGCCAAGATGCCTGGATGGCTGCCAGATTTTACAGAAGATGATTTTACAGAGGTAGACTAAAAGAATGCACTGGGAAGCCTTGGAAACAGCAGCTGCACACTGCAGAGGAGATAAAGTCTGCAGTTCCAATCCAGACAAGTTAACAATCTACTGGAACAAAAATCTAATAATACACAGAAAAGAACTCAGAGTTTACTGCAATATATTGTCTATCTAGACGTTATTTATAATGCCTAGTTCTCAACCAAAAAAGACATGCAAAGAAATAGAATACTGCGGCCCATACTCAGGAAAAAATGCAGTTAATAGAAACTGACTCCAAGTGGGGCTAGAGGTTGGATTTAGCAGGTAAAGACATCAAAGAAATTGTTATAAATAGATTCCAGAAATTAACAGAACATACACTGGAAGAATTAAAGTAAAACTTGCTAGCAATAATTGATAGGAAATCTATAGAAAAGTACAAATTATTTTTTTCAAAAGGATATTATAGACCTGAAAAATAAATAACTAAGATTAACAATGGCTAAGTGGGCTGAAGGGCAGACAAGAAATAAGAGACAAATAATCAGTGAAGTTGAAAATTGATCCATAGAAATTGTCCTAACTGAAAAAGAAAAGAAGTATTGAATAAAAACATGGTAGTGCCTTCGAAAACTCTGGAACAACGTGAAAGGTTTCAAATTGGGATAATGGTAATTCTAGAAGGTTAAAGAGAAAAGCTGAGAAACAAATTTAAAAAATAATGTTGGAAAAGTTTCTGGGGTTGTTGGAAAACATCAATTTATTGATTCAAGAATTTCAATGAACCCCAATCAGAATAGACACACAAAAAAGTCATTCCTAGACACACCACAGCCAAACTGCTGAAAGCCGAAGATAAGAGAAAGTCTCTAAAGCAACAAGAGCAATATGATTCATTACATTCAGGAGAGCAATGATAAAATTGATGTCTGACTTCCCATCAGAAACTATGGATGTCAGAAGAAATAGAAATAGAATGTTCAAAGTGCTGAAAGAAAAAAAGCTGTCAACCAAGAATTACTTTTTCAGAAAACATATTCTTCAATCTGAAAGAAAAAAAAACATCTTTTCAAATAAACAAAAATGGAATGAATTCAATCCCAGGAGAATTCTTTCATGAGTGTATGAAAGAAAATGCTATTAAATGGAAATACAGAGCAGCAGGATGAAGGGCACTTGTTCTAGTTTGCAAGCTGCTGGAATACAATAGACCAGGAATGAAATGGCTTTTAAAAGGGGGAATTTATTAGGTTGCAAGTTTACATATTCTAAGGTCATGAAAATGGCCAAATTAAATCTATAGGCCAATTATAGATTGGACTATAGAAATGTCCAATCTAAAGCATCCAGGGAAAGATACCTCAGCTCAAGAAGGCTGATGATGTTCAGGGTTTCTCTCTCAACTGGAAAAGCACCTGGCGAACATGGTGACGCCTGCTAGCTTTCTCTCCAGGCTTCTTGTTACATGAAGCTCCTCCAGGGGCCTTTTCCTTTTTCATCTCCAAAGGTCTCTGAGTGTGTGGGTTCTCATGGCTCTAAAGCTTTTCCCAAAATGGTTCTCTCTTAAAAGTCTCCTGTAAGCAACCCCACCCCACCTTGAATGAGTGGACACAACTCCATGGAAACCATCAAATCAAAAGTTACCGCCCACAATTGGGTAGGTCACATTTCCATGGAATAATCAAGAAAAAGAATGAAATCTCAATATTTAGAGAAAAAAATTAACAACAATTCAACAACTGTTTATGATGAAATTTCTCAGTAAAATGGAATTTGAAGGGAATTTCATCAACTTAATAAATGACTCCCAGCAATATTGAAGGAGGATTAAAGGACATGGCTTTTCTGGAGTCCACAATAGATTCAAACCAGTATAGCCCTGCAAGTAGGAAATATGGTAAATATGAAAGAACATAATACATGCATACTTTTTTTCTTAAATACTTTGAACTAAATATGATTGCTTAAAGTAAAATCAATAATACTACATTAATGGATATATGACATATATACCTGAACTATATACGATAAAACTAGGGAATCAGAAAATAAAAATAGATTGTTTTAAGAATGCTATATTTAACTAGAACTGATTCAAATATTAACTCAGACTTGATAAGAGTCACAGTATATATTGTAAACCCTAGAGTAACCACTAAAAAGATAATATAAAAAGGCACAGTCAAAAAGCCAAGCAAGGAATTGAAATGGAATACTGAAAAATAACTAGTTAACACAAAAGAAAACAGAGGAACAAGAAACAATTAAAGCCAGTATAAAATAGCAAAAATCACAGACCCCAAATCACCACATGAGTAACTACATCAAATGTGAATAGACCAAATACTCCATTCAAAAGGTAGAGATTAGCAAAGCAGATATAGAAACAAAATCCAACTATATGATATCTACAAAAGAGACACTTAAATACAAAGATACAAATACACAAAAAGTGAAAAGCTGGAAAAAAAAGATATCCCATCCAAATAGAAAGCATAAGAAAGCTGGAGTGGAAATATTGATAGCAGACCAAAGGAAAAGTAGATAATATGAAAATACTATATCAATCAAAGAAATTGAATTCAGAGTTTAAAAAACAAAAACTTCCTACAAAGAAAATCCTAAACCCAGGTGATATTACTGTTGAAATCTACCAAACATTTAAAAAATAAATAATACCAATTCCACAAAAACACTTCCAGAAAATAAAAGAGGAGGAAAAAACATCCCAACTCTTTTTTTATTGTTGACTGATGGCTAAACCAGACTACAACATGGCAAGAAAAACCAAACAGTGTTTCTCATCAACATAAACATGAAAATCCCTAACAAAATAATAGGAAATCACCTTCAGCAATATATAAAAAGAAACAGCATAGCATCACTTATTAAGTAAACCATACATTAGGATGCAAAGTTGGATTAACATTCAAAAATCAATTAATGAATTTCACCATATAAACAAACAGAAGAAGAAAAAGCATGATAATCTCAATATTTAGAGAAAAAAATTAACAACAATTCAACAACTGTTTATGATGAAATTTCCCAGTAAAATGGAATTCAAAGGGAATTTCCTCAACTTAATAAATGACACCTACAAAAAAAAAACAAAACAGCATACCTAATGCTGAAAAGCTAAATGTTTTGCCCCTAACATTGGAACAAAGCAAGCATGTCCACTCCTACCACTTCTACTGAAGTTTGTACTAGAAGTCCTAGCCAATGCAATAAGGGAAAAAAAGCACCCAGATTGAAAGAGAAGTATACTGTCTTTCGTCACAAACTATATGATTGTCTATGTAAGGAACACAATTTTTTAATGGGGAAATATTTAAGCAAATATTAACACAAAAGAAAACAGAGAAACAAAAAACAATTAAAGATTGATTAAAGATGATATATAAATGGCAAAGAAACAGATTAAAAAAGATGCTAAATATAATTAGCCATTAGCGAAATGCAAATTAAAACCACATTGAGATTCCCCTACACACTTGCCAGAATGGCTAAACTTAAGAAGGCTAGCATAATTGAGGACAAGTGAGGATGTGGGATCACTGGAAGTCTCATTCATTGCAGGTGGGATTGCAAAATATATACAGAAAACAGTTTCGCAGTTTTTTTATAAAATGAAATATACAGTTATTTTACATTTTGCCCGAAGTATTTAAATAGCCCAAAGAAATTAAGACAATGCACATAAAGACTTGTACTCAAATGGTCATAACAGTTTTATTCATAAAAAAACTGGAAATAACACAAATGTCCATCGGCTAAAGAATGGCTAAACTGTAGTCTACCCATCCAATAGATCCTCATTCAAGAATGCAAAGGAAAAATATTACTGAAATGTTCAACAGCATGGATTAATCTAAAAGGCATTATGCTAAGTAGAAGAAGCCAGACACAAAATATAGCATACCCTATGATCCCATTTATATGAAATTCTAGAAAAGACAAAACTATAGGGAATGGAAGTAAAGCAGTGGTTTTCTGGAGCTGTGGTGGGGAAAAGGAATTGACTGCAAATGGCCACGAGAGAAATTTGGGATGATAGAATGTTTTAGTCATCATTCTGGTAGTTATTATACAACTGCAAATTTTTGTCAAATCTCACCAAATCATTCACTTAATATTGGTGAATTATATTGTATGTAACTTATATCTCAATACAAAATAAAAATAAAACCAGAGAATAAAAAGGTCATATAAATCTGAAATATGGACTAAATATAGTAAAATATTAATAAATGTAGTAAGATGTTAAATCTAGATAATGTATATATGAGAGATTTATCATACTTTTTATTTCTCTGGATGTTGCCATTTTTCTTCATAAAAATACTTTTAAGAAAGATGTTAGATGTGAAGGCAACAAACACCTAAGTGGACATCATGGAGTAAAAACTTAATAAAAGAGTTCTGAATTTGTTTGTGGCCATCATAACATAGAGTGGCTTTTTGGAATGAGCTTATGATTCTGGTGTGAAGCTGAAAGCTCTTGAAGCTTCTCCCACTGTCTTTAAAAACAAAACAGACTCTGAATCTCTCAGTCACTGATGGTCAGGAATATGGGGGAAAATTACCTCTATGTAAGCTATAGACAATAGTTAATAATACTACTTTAATAATCTTTCATCAATTGTAAAAAATGTAACTACTGTTAAAAAAATAGAATTACAAAAAAAGTGTTATCAATTTAGCAGATTTTCCATACCAGTGCAAGTGTTGGTGGTGGAGTGGTGTATGAGAATCCTGAATTTTATGCATGATTATTCTGTAAACCCACAACCTCTATAATAAAAAATTTAAGGGGCATAATATCCGTGGTGCTATTTTAACAGAGTGAATGACCTCTTACTGGCTAAGATAAGTGTGTGTGTGTGTGTAAAATTTGCCAAAAGATTTTTTTTTTTGGTGTTTTCTCTTATTGGTTTTCAGTGGTTTTCTTTTTAGCATGCTTACTCATGGATTTCCTTTTCAATTGATCAGTTGATCATCTTATTTTTAGAAAGTGAAAGAGTAAAAAAGAACATGCCTTCCTTTGCTCATTCTCTGAATAGCTCTAAGAATCTGGATACAACAGAAAAAAACTCTAAGGCCTGCATTTAATAATTACTAGAGTCTTTGTTTATTAAAAAAAAATAACTCCTAGTTCCTCAGATAACTAAATATTGTGTTACCCTATGACCTGGCAATTTCAGTACTCAGGATATAACCAGAAGATCTGAAAGCAGTGACACGAACAGACATTTGCCCATCAACGTTCATAGCACGTTATTCACAATTGTCAAGAATGAAGACAATTCAACTGTCCATCCACAGATACAAACTGTGGTATATACATGAGATGGAATATTATGCAGCAGTGAAAAGAAATGAGGTCTTGAGCATATGACAGCATGGATGGACCTTTAGAACATAATGCTAAGTGAAATAAGCCGAGCACAAAAGGACAGATAATGCATTTCACCCCTAACATGAGCCCTCTAGAACATCTCAACTGAGACTCTTAAAACCACTGGCTGGGATCTCCAGTTAAAGATCATATGAAAGCAGTGAAGATCTTTGACTTGTTGCTAATTGTAAATGAAAATGTTTCTAAAATTTCAGCAAATAAGAATGAGGTTAGGACAAATTTTGGAAATACACTTTTCAGATTAAGAAAGTTTCTTTGCATTGTTGGTTTAAGACTTTATCATAAACATTTACTGAATATTTTTATGCCTCTGTCAAAGTGACTGTATGGTTTTTCTCTATTAATGTATTTATATGCTGAATTAAAAAAAAATCCTAAAAAAGTAAATCTATAATAAAAAAATAACTCCCTGAAACCCTATGATATTTTAAATGCTCATTAAAATTAATGAGAATAGTTTTATTCTTACCTGCGAAAATCTTTAAAAATGCATGGTACAGATAGGAAAAATTTTCAGTCTTCCAAGTGTTCTGTGAGTGTTGAGCAGTCTGGAGGGACCATCTGAGAGAAAGTGAGAATGTGTAGAGCTATGTGAAAAAAAAAATTGTTAAGGGTATGATGGGTAAGAAAAAAAAAAGGTATCAGTTTTTCTGCTTCTGCCTTTCAAACCATGGTCTTTCAGTAATGTTCTCAAATGAAACACTCTTCTGAAAGTTTTTAAAAAGCAGTATTTTTTTCTCCATGTCAGGTACATAAAAACATATTTGTCATGGTGGAAATTATCAATATTTGAAGTTTCAGGAAAAAAAAATTTACTCATGTCCATGTTTTTGAATAAACTATTTCTTTTAAAAAAAGTTATTTTGTATATAAAAATTCTCATTCTTTCTGTCCTCTTTCCCTGACTTAATGGCAAAGAGTGAGTAAGAGAGAGAGAGAGAGAAAGCAAGAGAGAAAGAGCGAGAGAAAGAAAAGGCTGGTTCTACTCACTTAACTACCGAGGGAGTTAACTATATCTTCCCTAACAGTAAAGTGGAAATAAATTCTATTACCTGAGAAATAAGGGGGACTAAAAGAGTGGCTAACATCTGAAAGTCCCTGGATTTAGACTGTGAATTTCCTTCAATGCCACTGGATCCTGCCAGCAAATGGTTTCACTACAATATCTCAAACAGTGGAAGCACTCTTGAAGCCCTCTTCAAAAGTCCTTCACTTGTACACCTGAGGCTGTCGATATCTAACAATCTAGAAATTCAAGAGCCACTCAGATAACTTTTTCCCTTGAAAAAGTAACCAATTACAGCTCGGTTTTTTTTTTTTTTTTTTACTTACCTCCTTTCACAAAACAGCATAGCATCAAGAGACATGTGGAAATGCCAACATCATGGACTTCATATTTGTGCATATGTGTGTATTGCTTTTTGATTAGATGAGTATTTATGACATGCTTGTAATAACCAAGAAATTACAGAAAAATCACATGTAGGATGCAAATTTTGAAAATATGTTTACATATAATTTACAGGAGCATATCAAAGACAGTTCCACCTCACTATAAAAGAAAAAAAAATCACCAAATATTCAATAAGAACAGCATGTAAGTGGCATTCGGCTAGACATCGTGTCACTTATAGAAATGGGAAAGACCCAATCCGTGCCCAAGAAAATTATAGTTTTGTTAAGGGCATGGGACAATCTCTGGTGAAAGGCCAAACATTGGTATCCAATAGCTACAATGTTCCCTCAGAGGCAGTGATCACTGAAACCTGAAGAAAATTCTGTGAACTACTCAGTGTCTGTCAGCACTAATTGAAAACCATGCTTTTTTGGTCCTTTATATACTGGGCAGGATGCAAAAATTCAAACTAGCCCCACTCGGGTGGGACATCAGTCTCTGAAATCATTAGATTTTAATTCAGCATGAGTAAAATGGAAATAATAATTCTGAATCATTAGTTGTGAGAATTAAATCAAACAACATAAGTAATGTGAATCTCAAATACATAGAATATGATTTTTCTTTAATTAGAAGCTACTGTAATTACCATTATTATTGGATCCCAAGTATTAACTGTGGGATCCCTATCTTTTGGGAATTTGGTTCTCCTAGACCCAAATCCCAATTCCCTTACCATGTAGAATAGAGTCCTCCCCATGATTGCTGAGTCTTCCCCACACTTCTCACCCCCATCAATTGGGGCACACCATTCCCTTCCTTCTGCATTCCACATTAAAATCCACTGGCTCTTGCAGGAGACCTGGGTTCGATTCCCTGAGCCTGCCTATGTTAAAAAAAAAAAAAAACACTCAGCAGAAGCTCTGCCAAGGGATGGCTTAAGGAGAGAGAAGTTGCATCACTCCATTGTGTCCATGAAGATTCCTCCAAATAATCATGCAATCAAAGTAAAAGCAATCTACTGGTTTAGTAAATACAGGTTTGAAACCAATGCTCTTTTCTAAGCATTATCCCCCCTCATTTCTAGCCTATATTTACTACACCCTGCTAGCTAACAGGGGTAAGTTTGCAAGTGTCCCAGCAGTTCTTTTAGTTGCCAGGCTCCCCTTGCTAGAAGCAAATGTGAGGATTTAGATGTGGAGACCCATCTGAGCACATCTGGGGGACTCTGCTCGACCTCACTCTGGGCCTCACCTCCAGCTCCCAGCGTCAATCTAAGGAATCAGGTCACAACCCTACTGCCTTGTCTTATTTCCTGAGCGCCTAGTTGCTTCTTTCTTCTCCTCTGTGGGAATCAGTTTCACTAATAGCCAAAATTTGAAGGTCCCCATAAATGTTTGAAGGTCTCCAGTAGATGTTGCTCTAAATTTTTCATGCCCACAGCAGTATGCTCCAGTGGAGCCTGACTTTTCCAAATGACATTCCAGAGTGACTTTCTGTGTAGTTCTGTTGCAATAGTCTCTCAACCGGGTACATGTATTAAGTCTTTTCTCCTAGTAGGTGTTCAGGAATTAATCAGCGACTGTTAGTTTACCAAATATTGGTCTGAGTGTTGTCAGGCATTTTGCCATAAAGACAGACCCTGGCTCACGTGAAGCCATGTATAATGCCTAATATCAAACCCAACAAACTTTCTTTAATTGCTGATCCTTCTCTGCCCCAAGGCCTGCTATGCTATATCATTTTAATGGAATGTTTTAACAACTCCAAACTACATCCTTCTGTTAGAGGTACCAAAGTCTGCAAAATGTCTCCAATTTCTGGAGGAGAGTCCCAAATATTGCCCGAAAGCCAGCATTTATGAGCAGTCTGGTCTTCAGGAAATTGTTTCAACCCTTGAAGCAGTTAATAGTAAGAGCTGCTATATATCAGGCACAATGAGTAATACTTTACACGTATTGTATCATTTTAACCTCACAATAACTCTGCTCGTGTTAATGGTATCATATCCTTTTCCCAAGTGAGGTAACTAGGGCACAGAGAAGTTAGTTAAATTCCCAAGTGACAGAGCCCAAATCCACAGTCATCCCCTAGAATAATACAAAATAGCACTCTTACCAGAATTTGAACCCAAGGATTCACCCAAAATCAGTCAAAGCATGGTCTTTCTAAGAAAGTTCCTTTTTTTTTTTTAAATGAAATTGTCAGCTGAGATCAAGTCAGACAGCAGCTCCCAGCATCTTTCTGCACTGGTTTCTCCATTAAAAAAAAATTTCTTGGGCTTCAGCTAGTAACATTGCAAAACATTAAGTATGCATGGTTCTCTATCAGAAACATCCAGAGTCCAATAGAGCATCCCATAGAAGTCTATAAAACCGAACTGGTAATGAATACAACTTCCCAAAAACTTGCAATAGTACTCCCATGTGGTAGATTGAGCTATATTCCCCAACAAAAGATATGTCCTAAATCTTTATCAATAGGAGCTTTTGAAGATGTTATTTTTAGTTAAGGTGTGGCCCAATGGAATCAGACTGAGACTTAATCCGGATTACTAGAGGCCTTCATAAACAGAAGAAATACAGACAGAATAAATCAGAGAAAGTCACAGGAAGGAGCCAGAAGCCATAAGTCAATGGAAACCGAAAAAGCAGAACAAGGAGCGAGCAATCACCATGTGACAAGAGGCAGAAATGTAAGCCAAGGAAACCCAAGGATTACAGCAAACAGCCCCAGAACACTATGACTTAAGGGAGAAAGCATTGCCTCGCCAATGCCTTGATTTTGGATGCCTAGTGTCCAAAACTGTCAACTAATAAATTCTTGTTGTTTAAGCTAATCCATTGTGTGGTATTTATCGTAGCAGCCAGCAAACCAAGATGTCTCAGGAGTGTCTTGTCTCAGGCAAGACAGATTGAATTGCCCGGCAATCCTGCATTCAGCAAGTGGCAGTCATTGCGAGGATACAGTCCTGGTTCAATCTAGGGTGATATTTAATTCACATCTTATTTCAAGAATTCCAGGCAATAAAGTGCACTCCAGATGACAACCAAGATCTCCTTACCCTAAAAAATCTAGAAAACCTGACACTATTTCTATAGTTTTATGATGACTGATAATTTAGTCTATGATTTCTCTGTGTTCCTTAGGATTATTTTCTAAGTCTTCACTCTGCCTCCTGGTTCTCACATACACATGAGTTGCCTTAGCCCTTCCCTCATGCAGTCAGGCATAAAGTGCAGCTATTCAATAATTTCCACTAAAAACGCTTACATAAAATAATGAAAATTCTCGCCTGCCACACTGCAGACCCGGGTTCGATTCATGATGCCTGCCCATGCAAAAAAAAGGAGTAAAATAAAATAATGAAAGAATTACTGAAGTAATTTTACTGAGGATTTGGGGGAAGGGAATGTTATAAGGAGAAATCTTTGACGCAAACATTCATCTTTCTTGCTCCTTTTTCCCATCAGAGAAAAAGTCTTCCCTTTTTCTCACAGTAACATTCAACAAAAATCCAGAACCTAGATCCCATTACGTATTAACTCACTTTTCCAACACAATTTCTTCCAAGAAGAATTCTGATATAATTTGTTTAATCTCAGTAGATGGCTGTTGCTACCACAGAGAAAAATATCATATACTTCATATACTTCTTTTATACTTTTTGTGCTAGATTTGGGTGTGATGACAATGAAATCACACTAAATTAAATTCCATTCATTTTCTGTAATTTCTCAAAGTAATATAGGAATATATTTTAAACTTTTGCAACAGGAGATTCTGTGTGTATTACAGGTGTTTTGGGGTGGCTTATTAATTTTTGACATGGGTGTCAAGTCTCTTCAACAACTAGTGCTGGGAAAATTGGATATTCACACGCAAAGGAATTAAGGTAGATTCCAACCACATACCACATTAAAAAAATAACTCAAAATAGGTCAACAACCTAAACATAAGAGCTGAGGCTATGAAACTCTTAGAAAAAACACATAGAGATATCTTCAGGACCTTGTTTTAGGCCTATATTAGGCCTACAGAACCAAGACATTTGGATTCTGAGACTTTATACCAAAAGTACAAGCAACATAAGAAAAAGCACATAAATGGGACCTCACAGAATTTTAAACTTTTGTGCATCAAAGGACATTATCAGGAAAGTAAAATGACATCCAATAGAATGGGGGACAATATTTGGACACTATAAGTCTGATAAGAATTTACTATCTAGAATATATAAAGAACCCCTACAACTTAACAACAAAAAGACTAACAACCCAATTTTTAAAATGGACAAAGGATTTAACTAGAGAGTTCTCCAAAGAAAATATACAAATGGCCAATAAGCAACCAAGATGCTCTATATATTTAGCCATTAAGGAAATGAAAATCAAAACGACAATGAAATATCATTTCACACACTACTAGAATGGCTACTGTTAAATAAAAAAAGAAAAATAAGTACTGGAGAAGAAGTGGAGAAAAAGGAATGCATACATTGTTAGTGGTAATATAAGCTGGTACATCTACTGTGGAAAGCAGTTTATTGGTTCCTCACAAAGTTAAGTATAAAATTATTATATGACCCAGCAATCTCACTTCTAGGTATATATTGAAAATAACTGAAAGTAGGCATTCAAACAGGTACTTTCACACCAGTATTCACAGCGGCATTATTCACAACTGCCAAAAGATGCAAGCAACCCAGGTGTCCATCAGCTAATGAATGGATAAACAATGGAACATTATTTGGCTGTAAAAATGGATGAAGTTCTTATACATGGGAAAATATAGATGAACCTTGAAGACATGGTACTAAGTGAATAAGATAGACACAAAAGGACAAATATTGCATGATCTCACTGATTTGAAATAATTAGAATAAGCAAACTCTTAGACTCAGAAACGAAGATACAGGTTTCTAGGGTTCTGAGTCGGGGGTAAGGAATATGGAATTAATGCTTAATTGGTACAGAGCTTCTGTTTGGGGTGATAGAAAAGTTTTGGTTATGGATAGTGATGATGGTGGCACAATAGCCAATGAACTACATATTTGAAAGTGGATAAAAAGGAAACTTTAGGTTGTATATATCCTACTACCAGAATAAATTTTTTAAACCCTTAGAACTGTTCAAAAAGTGAGCCCTAATGCAAACTATGTACTATAGTTAACAGTATACTTATAATAATATTGTTTCAGTTGTCAATAAACTGAACTGCTATTAAACCTACAACTGCTCGAATGAAAAGAAAATGGGAAAAAAAAACACAAGATATCTGCACACATCCACTAGAATGGTTTTAAAACACAGACACACACACAAATAAACAAACAGAAAATAACAAGTGCTGGTGAGCATGTGGAGAAATAGGAACCTTAGTACATTGTTGGTGGGAATGTATAATGGTGGCCCAAAGCTTCAAGCATTCAATAACAGACATTCACCATAAAGCATATTGTTAGAATAAACTATCCGGCATGGCCCAAGATCAAAGGCATACAAAGTCACTCGTACCAGGCAGGATACTCTAAGGACTCAGAGGTCATTTCCAAAGAGCTACACCAAGGGCCAATCATGAAGACACTGGGAATGGGCAGGGTTTGAGCATCCCAGATCTGCTAAGTTAATCCTTTCCTGAGTAGTCCATTCCCCTGGCGCTGAGCCTAGGCATTCTTATAGCAAAATTATCATATTTGTGTAAGCATCTACATTTAACTCAGGATTTATATAGCAGATACAGCAAAGTATCAATATGAATATGCCTAACATTTGGAGGAGTCCATGTGGGGTAGGGATACATTTAAAGAAAGAAGCAATCCATCCTATAAAACCATTATATGCATTTTCATGTTTTTGTACTGACTTGATCATTCATTTCCTTTCTTGAACAACCACTACAGTACCTTAACCAAAACTTTTGCTAGCCAACTCTAGTTCTTCCTCAAACCAGTCATTTTACATCAGTATTAACATCCCGAGGAAGCTTTAACTCAGTCTCCCAATACATGTAACCGTCTCTATTGGTACTGTCATGTGACTTATTTACATGTGGTAGTTGAATCAACAATATGAGTGCTACATCATTTCACAAAATGAGCATCACACAATCCAGTTTCATTACAGAACAGATCAATAAGATTTACAGAAGTATTTTCTATGCCTTCCCAACTCTATTGGCTTATGGCCAAATACAACATATTACTATGAAAGCTGTGGTAGTGGATTGAATCAGGTACCCCAAATTTGGACATGTTCTTGGTCTTGATCTGTTCTGCAGGTGCAAACCCCTTGTGAACAGAGTCACTTGAAGTTGTTATTTTAGTTACGGTGTAGCCCAATCAAATGAGGTTGGGCCTTAATCTGGATCGTTGGAGTCTGAACCTGAGGGATTCAGACATAGAAAGAGAAAGTCACAGGGAGGAGCTGGAAGCCAGAAGTCAGAAGGAACCCAGAATTCAAAATAGAGGACATCACCATGCGCTGGGAAGCAGGAGATACCAGCCAAGAAACACCAATGACTGCCGCAGCCAGCCTGGAATGCTAATGACTCCAGGAGGAAGCAAGCCTTCTCGCCTCTGAAACCTTGAGAAAACCCCACTGTTTAAACTAACACATCATGTGATATTCAGGTAAAACTAAGCAAGAGGTCATTAAAATTGCTCATGATTCAGTTATTTCTGAGTTCCAAGTCAGCTGGGGACAAAACCAGTTACCTTGCCTCCATTCACAGCTTTGTGCTGAGTCGGATTTCCACAGTACAGTTATACAGTACATCCAACCTCCCTCCTATGGGGAGAACAGAGTTGTTATGCAGAATAGTTCCTATCCCTGCTCTATAGGATCTGTCTTATTCTGACCTATTCTTGGGGTGAGGGCAGTCATAGTTCATCAATGCAAATTACAAGTGTCCCAGGGAACTTCCATAGGTTTAGAAGTCCAAAAGAGACCCATAGGTGTGTCCCGTTAGCCTCAAATAGCTAACTAAGATAGAAGGCCATGCCCCATGGCTGTATTATCCACCTGTACTAAAGTAGTCAAGAGGCCCTGTTGGGGCAGAGTACAAGCAAGCCATAAGACATAACGGATACTTCCAGTTTCAGTGTTGTCCAGGGATCTTCAGTCATAGCTTCAATAATGCCCAACAACAAGCCGATAATAGTCTTTTAAACAAGCAATTCGTAGTGCTGTATCTGGAAATTTTCTGATCTGAAATACCAGAGGTCACCGCTGGATGGCACTCATGGGCTTTTCCCATAAACTCCAGTATTCACAAGTGCAAGGTGAAACCCTAAAGGGACTGCTGAAGCTATAGGCGATACTACTTTGGTCAAGTCTCAATAGTCTGCTGTGTTCGTCTCAATAAGACATCTGTCTTTTTCAGGGTCCATAAAGTATGTACAACTATTATACAGGCTATTCATCTAATATGTTATCAATCAAAGTACTGATCTCTCTGTCTACCATGTAGTCTATACTATTTCAAATTAACAATCGATGCGGTCTCAGGCAATTTCATAGGCTCCCACTTAGCGTGTCCAATTAATACTGATCAAAAAGCAAGTGTACAGGCTTCCTGTCTTACAATACTAGTGGTAGAGGAAATTTTCCACATTCAGACAATTTCTATCCCAATAATATATTCAGATAAAGAAGATGCAATTTCTTCATATATTCCAATTTCTTCCGAACTTTCATCTTAATCCCATCAAACATTGTATCTCCATATCCTCCCAGCTAACATTAGCCCCCATTAGGACTTCATCAGCAGATTTTAGGATCACAGTGCAATGGGCAATCATGTCAGAGGATCAGAAAAGCTCTTCTCTACCCACACATGTGCACATGGCCTTCGTTCCCTCAGAGGGGGCTAGACAGAGGATCTTGGCCCTTCTTCATCCTCATCTTGATTCATATGCTGACTCAGTTAGATTTCGCATCGGCCTCTCTTCTGGCTTTTAAAATTCCTCCAAACTAAGGTCAATAGAATGGATTTGCTTAGCACTCTTCCATGTTGGGGAATGAGCAAGAGCTCCTATCAGTCCACCCAACCTCTGATGGTGCTATTTAAAGACCTCTGTTTCAACACTGCCAGTATCTGCTGTATTCATTCCATTTCTTAATAATCACTTAAAGATTTTCACCCTGCTGGAATGAATCCCTTTACTTTCCCATTAATTTTCCCCCATCCTCTTCTGAACCACTCTAAGGTTCTTAGCATCTGTTAGACCTATAAGAGGAAACTGAGACAACAGATCCAATAAGACCTCTCAGACGCTTGCTTGGTTTTGCAACAGTAAGGTTATATGGGGTGCCCATGTCAAGGGGGCCCACTCAAGTGGAGTATTTACTATGGCCTGGGTAAGGGGCACACTAAGTGAATGAACATCCCAGCCATCATAAAGCCAATCCAGTACGGCTTGCCCATGCAGCATATCAACTGCTTTATCTGAGGAGTTTCACTTGGCATTTGAAAGAAGGAAAGGACAATCCCCCTTCTTCAGGTAAATAAACTTTACAGAGGCTGTTATGCAGTTCCCCAGGCTAGGAACCACTTCCTCTATGTCTGGATACTCTACAGCCATCTGTGATTGTTCAATAGTTAACTGTAAGTCCTTTATCAACTCAAACATACTCCTCCATTCTGCAGCATTCAAAACCAAGAAGACTGCTCCTGTGTTAGTCACTCTCACAAGGCAGTTTAGTAAAAGTCTGCAGGCAGCAGATGACATCAATCCACAAAGACACTTCTTCACACTATACTTCCTGGTTTCAGTAGTATCTTGGTCTTGCTGCTTCCAGATCTGTACTAACTTTTTGGTAACCAGAGGTTGTAGAGGTGCCATCTGTGTTCCAGAATAATTTTTATCTTTGGTGGTAGTCCTGAGGCTACTAGCCATAACTCAGATAGGTCAAAATCCAAACTTGACATAGCATCAGAATTCACTCTGACACTCTCCTTTACTTTCATTTTAGCTATTACAGATAAGAATAACCAATGGAGTATATATTTTTTTCTCATTACTTCATATCTCCTTACTCATCCAGGGAGCCAACTCCCAGGCAGAGCCAAAAGCCAGAAGACAATGGAACCTGGAAGAGAAAGAAGAGGACATTAGCATGTGATGCTAGACAGGGACAGTGGCTAAGGAACCACAGGAACGATGGGCAGCCAGCACCAAAAGCTATAGACTTTGGAGAGAAAGCATCATCTTTTTGACATCCTGATTTTGGACTTCTCCTACCCTCCAAATTTTTTGAGCCAATAAACTCCCATTACTTAAGCCAATCCATTGTGTGGAATTTGTCATAGCAGCCTGGAAAACCAAGACAGTAGCCACCTAGGTATCAAAAGTTCATCAATCCTTACCCACTCATCCTCCCTTTTCCTAAACCATACACTCATCATGTTTCAGCAAATCAGGGTTGTTCTAGTAAATCCTACGTCTGATGCCAATTGCGGCAGGGGTCCTGAAGGCTACTCTCAGACTGAATGATTTGCTAGAAAGGCTCATAGGACTTAAAAAGCTGTTATACTTCCAGTTATGATTTTTTAAAACAAAAGGATACAGATTAAGACCAACAAAGGGAAAGGGTGCATTGGGTGGAGTACAGGAAAAAACAGCTGCAAACTTCCAGTGGTCCTCTCCTGTGGAATTGCATAGATAACACTTAAGTCTCCCAGCAATGATGTGTAACAATACATGTAAAGTGTTGCTAACCAGATGAGTTCACCCAAGCCTTGGTGTCCAGAGTTTTTAGGGGTCATTCATATACACATGTGGAGATTTGAATGACCTTAGCTATGCAGTCTTTGGCATACACATATCCCCCTCCCAAGAGGTCAATTGCTATGTTGCGGCCCAAGGCTTCAGGCATACAATAACAAGCATTCCTCATAAATCACATTGTTAGAATAAACCATCTGGTAAGGCCTAAGAATTCAGGCAATAAAAACATTCTGTTACCAAGCAGATAATCCAAGGACTCAGCAGTCATCTCCCAGGAGCTGAGTTAACTTTTTCCTGCTCAGCTGAATAATGGTCTCCAAAAATATCTAGGTTCTAATCCCTGGAATCTGTGGCTATCACCTTGTTTAGCAAACGGGTCTTTGCAGATGTAATTAAGAATCTTGTGATGGTGAGTATGCTGGTTTGAATCTGTTATGAACCCCAGGAAAGCCTATGTTCTTTTAACCCAATCTTGTTGGACCTATCGTTGGGTGCTACCTTTTAATTAGAGTGTTTCCATGGAGATGTGACCCCACCCATTCAAAGGACTACACTTACTGGGGACCTTTAAGAGAGAGACATTTTGGAGAAAGCACAGACATTTGGAGACAGAAAATGCCCCAGGAAATACTAAGCTAAGAGATGAATTCTAAAGTTTGCACTGGAGAAGCTAAGAGAGGACACACAGATATTTAGCCCCCAGAGATGCTAAGAGAAGACCTGCTGGACACAGAGAGAAAGCCAAGGAATCAGGAGCTGAAAGCAGCAAACTTGGAGTAAGGATTAGCAGATACCAGACATATGCCTTCCCAGCTAACAGAGGGGTTCTAGATACCGGCGGCATTACTTCGGTGTCCAGGTATCATCTTGTTGAATCCTTAATGCAGTAATTTTCATGCCCTTAGAACTGTACATACATATACTAACAAATCCCCATTGAAAAAGCCAACCCATTTTTGGTATATTGCATTCCAGCATCTTTAGCAAACCGAAACAGGGAGATTTTACTGGATTATCCAAGGCAGCACTAAATGTCATCATGAGTGTACCTATAAATGGGAGCCAGAGGAAGATTTTACTACATAAACAGAGAATAATGTGAGGACTGAAGCAAGACGCTAAACAGCTGGCTTTGAAGATGGATGAAAAAGCCACAAGCCAAGGAATACAGCTGAAAAAGGTAGGGAAAAAGGATCTTTCCCTAGAATACCCAGAGAGATCACAGCCAAGCTGACACCTTGATTTCAGCCAGCGAAACTGATCTCGACTTCTGACCTCCAGACGTGTAAGAGCAGTAACATCTATTGCTTTAAGTTACCAAGTGTGCGATAATGTGTTACGGCAGTCACAAGAAACTAATACAGGTGGGGACAAACTTTATAATGAGATTACTTTGGCATTTCAATTTCTAAATCTTCTTGGAAGTCATTCTTTCATTTCATTCCACTCTAAAATAGTGAAACATTATAGCAAGATGTCAGTATATACATGAACACACATGCACACATTTAAAATGCAAATTATCATAAGTACAAAACATTTCAAGAATTTGAAAGCCTGAAGAAATAGCAGGCAAGCTACTCTAAACCAGATGGCTAACTAATAGATTCAGCAGTTGTCTTATAAGGATATTAAATTCAAATATCAAAAGCTGTAATATCCTGAGTACTGAGAACTGAATATAAAAAATAAATACTAAACAGAAATAAAATAAGCAAACCACCATCATACGAGGGGTAAGATAATCAAATGACATGGGAAATAACGAACTTTGCTATGTTCCTGGTCTGAATTTCTATATTGTATAATAAACCTTAAATCTACTCCAAATATCTTTCTTCTGTTTTTAAAGATGATGATATAATCACAGGGCCTGGATGATTTGCCCAGCTTCAATTAAAATACCTGTTTACTTCTCTAGGAATGTAAACTAGATACTTTGTGGTCTAATTCAAATATACTCATTTTAATCATTAGACCAGAACAGGTTTTTCCTCTAAGTACACAAGTAAATCCTCCCATTAGTCAGATTTACCTATTAATATTAGCATACTCGTGTTTATAATTCATAATTTATTTTCTATTCATAGTCTAAGCCAGTGGAACAGTCAAATAATAGGAATGGTTTTCTTCAGGTCTATTTCTGTGGTAAAGAGAAAATTGTTAAATTAGGATTTAATAAGGATTTAATAGGGATGTACTACCATTTCTGCCATTTTTAATGTTTACAGTGCTATACTCTGTGAATTGGTTTTCATAATATACTATGCACATTATACAATCAAATAGTGACTTCTGAATCACCAAAGACAAATTGTGCATGGTATTATTTTAGAATCTATCATATTATATCAAATTGCTTGAAAATTCATGAACCGTATGTGGAATCTATACCAATAATTAAAAATACAGAATATTCATTTTTCCAGAAAAGCCTATTTGTGACCATTCATAGTAGTTGCTTAATAAGCATTAGTTACATTTACATGATAATATTCATCGGTAAACATCCATACTCTACCAGGAACTTTATAACCATTTCTCATTCTTCATTACCCCACTTCATTGAACCTTTATTTAATAAATTAGAAAACAAAGTCAACAAGAGACCAGATAGCTTGGCCAATTATCCTAGTAAGTTAATAGCAGGGTCTAAAAGTGGTAACAAAAGTTTGATGAAAATACTCACACATATTCCCAGTTCATCATGAAATCCCCGAAAACATGTTTCTCATTGAGCATTTTAAAGCTAGGCAATAGATTTTCTTTTTCCTTAGATAAAAGACTGGAGAATTTTTAACAATCTGGACAAACTTACTTTCTATTTATAAAAGGCATGCCTCTATCACAGCAGATATATGAGTCCAAGTTAAATGAAAAGTTAATATTGGTTCAATTAACTGGGGATCAAAGATATGCAATCTAAGTAATTTAGTTTCTGCAAAGTTTTTCAATTAATTATCAGAAATGTTAGTGAAAATATCAGATGTCCTCAATTATCTAAATAACTGTAGCTCTGGGGACTCAGCCAGAGGTTGTGGCGTCCTGCAATGTTTCCCATGCTGAAGATTGGTTCTGGGTATCATGGGGAAAAGCAGTTTTTCTCAGAGCTCAGCTGGTAGCTCTCACAACCCAGACACACTGAGTCATTTCTACTGTTATTTCCATGGAAACCACTGGTAAAACAGCCCTGTGAACCAAGAACCAGGTGTGAAGCTTCTCAGTTAACTGCACCACAAGTTCCATTTTTGATGGACAAAATGAGGGTCATGTAGTTACTTAAGAACCGACACCCTACGTGGTGACCAAACTCTGAAGAAGATTTTATAAAATGAAATTAGTATGAAGGTGACCCAATTCCTTCCTTTCCCTATTTGGTTATTATTGCCAACCCAAGAGGCAGGGGCTATACAGCAGCTAAAGAGAAATGGCTGTGGTTTTTTGCGTGGATGTGATATCTTGCCTTTACGTACTACATTCTCCAAAGGAGACCAAATGATAGTATGTGATCTTATTTCAGTTCTATGAGTGTTATTACCACCCCTTCGTTGTCAAATTATTTAACATGTTTTTGTATTTTCCACTTACATTGATATTTCTCACTTTAAGTCAATAAAATAGCATGTCCAGTTTGTGATAAAGTATTTATGAATTTTTATATGACCTAGGGACCGATGCAAAATAGACCAGAAAAATTCGCACCTCCCTCATGGTCATTTCAAGGGACTGTTCAATTCTTACAGGTATTTACTGGGCACTCTCTATGTGCCACACACTACACTAAATGTTAAGGATATAGCGGGCTTAACAAGACATGATCTCTGTCTTCAGGGAGCTTGCATCCTAGGGTGTCCCATATCTTGGGTGACCTAAATCCCTGGATTACTAGGCAAAAATTCAGAGACAAACAGGTGGGTAGAAAGAGTTGTCTTCACTAGCTAGTGCTAAAAATTATGTAAGACACTTATCCTTACCAATAGCCCATAAAAAATCTATTGCTTAGGGGAAAATGCTCGCTGCTACATAAAGTAAACCCTGAAATATCAGTGTCTTTCCCAACTTACCTCATACTGAGGAGGGGTGAGAGTGCTCTGCTCCCGATGCTACTTAGGGATCTAAGCTATTTCCAACTTGTGACTCCACCCTCTGCTAGGTCCCTTGAGGCTTATCTATTCAAGGAGTAAAGGGTTGTGGGATCATTACACATGGAAGGATTTGATCAGCCAGGCCTGGATTTGGGACACAGGATTTAGATTTACATTCCATTGGCCAGAACTCAATCTCAAAGTAACATCTAATTACACTGGAATCTCTGTCATTGTTCCCTGTATTAGTCAGGGTTCTTTAGGGAAACAGAGCTGACAGGAGATAACTGTAAATATGGGATTTTTATAAAAGTGTCTCATACAACTACGGGGATACATGAGTCCAAATTCCTTACGGCAGGCCACAGGTTGGCAACAATGAAGATGGTGTTCGATGAACTCCACAAGAGAGACTGGCTGGCTGAAGTAGCAATGAAAGTACTATCTTCTGACTGCTGAAATCATCACCTCTCCCTTAGAAGTCTTTAACTGATTGGATTAAGTCATTGCCAAAGACTCGCCTTAGTTGATTGTAGATGTAATCAGTCATTGATGCAATCAACTAACTGATGATTTAAATAAACGAGTCTTCTGGTTTATTAACCAGTCATGAAATATCCTTGCCATAATGGTTAGGTCAGTGCTTGCTTGACCAGATAGCTAGGCACCATCACCTGGCCAAGTTAACGCATGAACCTAACCATTGCATTCACAGACTACCCTTTCCATTTTTCTTCCTACCTATCTAAAACACTCATTCCACTGCCAGGGAAATAAGTCCTATCTAATCACTGCATCCAGCTCGAAATGAAAGATATTTGGTGAGTCTCAATCCCCTCCATCAGCTCTGGATGTAGCTTCTTATGATTCGATGACCTTTGAATTCAAAGTTGACAGATTACTGCTGCCCCAACACATACCCACTTTATAATGATGGATCAAGATAGGACATCAGCAATAAACTTCCCACTCAGAAAGGCGACAGTATTCACTGGTCCACAAGAATCCTAAAATCCTGATGGGCAGGTATGGTGAAGTCCCTCTGTACCTAGGGTGAGGTCCTTCATTAGATCACTCACCCATCTCTGAGGGTTCCCTTGTCTACTGTTCTCCTTATCCCCCAGATCCTCTCTTTCGAAGTTCTTGTCCATTATTCTCCATGGCCACATCTGAATTGTGCATTAGGACTTCTATCAGCCAAGATGTTATAACTGACTACCTACAGGTACAAGTTGAGGGTGCTAAACTGTTATTTTAAGCCTTAGACACTTCAAAGGCTTTCTAAATCTAAGTTCATGGTTTCTTTGGCAACACTTGATCCTTGTCATCAGACTTAGTCTATTCGGAACTCTAAATCATTTGGTCTTAGTCTATTTGGAAATCTAAATCTTATTTACCTCTTTTTGAGGTTCTGAAGAAATCAATTTTTCTAACACTTCAAAGCTCCAAATTTCTAGACTCTGTCTATTTGTTTTTACTTCTGCTTTCAATTAAGTCCGGCCTGAGTTCATCTTTTCCTTGTAAGATCTTCTAAAGGGCATCACATAGCAGGCAAAATCCATGAATACTCTGATTCTTTTCTCTAGGGTGGGATGTTCGAAGAGCATGTGGTCTGTCTTCAATGTTCTCGCAGCCAACTCTTCCCAGTTGTTTTGCTCTTGCTGCAGTTTTCCTACTTCACAACCATCCAGAGCTCCCCTGCTGAGCCAATGCCATCTGTTTTAAGGTTTTTTTTAGGGCAATACCCTACTTCAAGGTATGTCTTCAACATTAATTTGAGTAAAGTAAACCAGCTTCTGTATCAGATAAACCCTTATATCTTGGTGGCTTAATATATAAGATCTTATTTCTTTCATATGTCATAGTCCAGTGCAGCAGATGGCAGTTCTTTTTCATGAAGTCATCAAAGGACCCAGATTTCCTCCATCCTCTGCCTTGCCCACCCATACCAGGCCCTCAAAAGTCTCTCCATTCCCCCTACACATAGGGAAAGAACGCACAAGATAAATTTTATGAGCTAAGCCTGGAAGGGGAACATGTAACCTGCTCCCATTCCATTGGCCAGAACTCAGTTTTGTGCCCACACAAATTGTAAGGGAATCAGATTGTAAGGGAATTTGAAATTTTAATTTAGGTGCCCAGGAGTAGAACACAGGTAGCAAGGAAATCTAACTTTCTCTAACAGGTGCTCAATTTCCACCATCATTATGAAAAAGAAGATATTTGTTTCACATACATTCCTTTGGCTGCTTCTTTGTGATCTATTTTCCCTCTTAAGAGAGTCTTTGGCATTGATGATTTTTCCTTATTTTAAATGAAAATTAGGGGGCTAAAAAGGTAAAGTGTCGACTAATCCAAAGTCAGATAGCTAATCAAAAACAAACATATAACTAAATCTCATGTCTCCGAAATGACAGATCATTTATTAGACACATACTATGCATCTAGTGGACAAGAAAAGACTAGAGGCCAAAGGAGCTTTTCTTTATTCTTGAGAAATAAGATATCTCTATATAAGCAATGCATATATTTATTGAGAGACAGATATAAGTAATTGTAAAAAATATGATACTAGAGAAAACATTCACCCCAGAGGGCTTAAAGACATGAAAAATGAGTACAGAGTATAATACCTGGGAAAAACTTCACTGAGTTCAAGCTTGAAAAGCGAGTAGGAAGTAGATGAACAGAAAAAAAGAAAAGGCTTTTTAGAGACAATACTTGAAGTAGGAGAAAAGCATGAGCTAAATTTTGTTCTGAACACAGTGAGGAGCCAGGGAAAGAGAACTGGAGTAGGGAATAGTGGACGTGGGGTGGACAGAATCATAGGACCCCACAGTGGGTGTGCTGGTTTGAAAGGATGCATGCCCCCTAGAAAAGCCATGTTTTAATCAAACTCCCATTTCATAAAGGTAGAATAATCCCTATTCAATACTGTATGTTTGAAACTGTAATCAGATCATCTCCCTGGATGATGTGATTTAGTCAAGAGTGGTTGTTAAACTGGATTAGGTGACGACATGTCTCCACCCATTTGGATGGGTCTTGGTTTATTGGAGTCCTATAAAAGAGGAAACGTTTTGGAGAATGAGAGATTCGGAGAGAGCTGAGAATGCTGCAGCATCACGAAGCAGAGAGTCTACCAACCAGCGACCTTTGGAGATGAAGAAGGAAAATGCTTCCTGGGGAGCTTCATGAAGGGAAGCCAGGAGAGAAAGCTAGCAGATGACACCGTGTTCACCATGTGCCCTTCCAGCTAAGAGGGAAGCCCTAACTGTGTCTGCCATGTGCCTTCTCATTTGAGAGAGAAACCCTGAACTTCATCGGCCTTCTTGAACCAAGGTATCTTTCCCTGGATGCCTCTGATTGGACATATCTATAGACTTGTTGTAATTGGGACATTTTCTCGGCCTTAGAACTATAAACTAGCAACTTATTAAATTCCGCTTTTTAAAAGCCATTCTGTTTCTGGTATATTGCATCTGGCAGCTAGCAAACTAGGACAGTGGGAGATTCTAAAAACATCACCAGTTAGAAAATTTCAGTAGGGACTTGAGGCCATAACATGCCTATCAAGCATTTCAAAAGTGTTTAGGAGGGTGGGCCACGGTGGCACAGCAGGCAGAGTTCTTGCACGTCATGCTGGAGACCCGGATTCAATTCCCAGTGCCTGCCCATGCAAAAAAAAAAAAGGCGTTTAGGAAGCATTGCTCTAACAGCAATGTATAGAGTTGCTTGAGAGATGGGCTAGAGGGACCAATTAAGTGGACATTTACAGGCACTAAGAATCTAGAGGATAAGGGACAAGACCTTAGCAGTGTAAGAAAAATCTTAAAAGAAAGGCTGAGTAAGGAAAAGATGTCCTCCACCCACAGAATCTTACATTTATGGAACAGCATATAAATAAATTTAAGATGCTACAGAATAAATGCTAAAACCAGTAATTTAAGTTGATATCCCTACATGGTGGCCAGCTTCTAGCAATTCCATCCATTCCTGTCCTGTTTACATTTTTACTGAGAGGGGAAATTATATAACCACCTAAATAAGATCCTATGCTCACCCTCCAAAACAATAATTTTTGGCAAAGATACTAAGTAGAGCCACAAGCCGATGAAGAAATGCAAGATTATACACATTATCTCTTACAAGCAGGCAGCGATGTTTGTAACACACGAAGGAGGATATCTTTTCAAAAGAAACAGATGTTCTTAGATGACATTACAAATGTAAATAGAACCTTACAGAATTTTCTCATCATTTGGTGGATTTATTTATTTATATGCTGTCTTTGTTAAAAAATAATAATAAATTAGACAAGCTTACAGAGATGTAATGAAACACAATAAAAATAAAAATAGGTGATGGAATCAGGGCAGAAGGAATAATGAAAGTAGAACAATAAGACAGAGCCATGTGTAACTCGGGTATATATATATTTTTTAATGTGGTGAAGCCCTATCTACTGGCTCAGAGCGAATCCAAACTTTGGTTCTGAACTTTCTGCCAACTATCTCAAAAGGAAATGCAAAACCTTTCAGGTGATATACAATGTTCATTAAACAAACCATTCACTCAGAAGGGAAAAGAAAACATTTCTGGATCTGAGGCCAAAAAACAAATTTCCCTTGAGGACTCCCCCCAAAATGTATGTAATAAATTTCTTGTGTTATTCAGAACTCTTTCAATTGCAAGTGATAGAAAACCCAACTCAAACTGCCTTAAGCATAAAAGGGAATTTATCGACTTGTATAATTAAACATTCAAGGAATAATCTACGACGTCAGATTCAGGAGGCCATCAAACCACGAGGACCCTCTTCCCATCTCTCAGTACAGCTTGCCTTTGGGTGGCTTTGATGGTCTATCTCAAAAAGACACTCCCAACCTAAAACAAAGATAGCCACACATGGTTCCAGATTTATATTTTATAAGCTTAGCAACCCTAAGAAAAGAGAGTCCCCTCTCCCAGCAAAAGTCCTAAGGCTGGTTCTCACTGTCCCAGCCTTGCTCTAGTGCCTACCTCTGAACCAATCATTGCGGTCACAGTAAGGTTCATGCATCTCTTGGGAGTGGGATAGCCTCAGAGTGGGAGATACGTAGCCCCTTAGAGCCACCCTTAGAGCAGTCACGATCATGTCCCCTGCGCATCTCAACAACAGACTTATAGAAAAATCATTAACAGCTATGTAATAAATTTCCCTTAACTGGGTTAATGGTCTCACATGAAATTCTTACAACTCTATGAAAGCCAGTACAGTGCCAGCCAGGTACGGCTTAGCTGGGTTGTGTATGTCAAGGTTCTGGAAAGAATTAAAATTCACTTAGTTTAAAAACACAGACTTTAAGAAAGGAAATACTTAAAAGATGGTGGTCAGTGTTAAAGGCACACGTAAGTGATATCAAGGCAACTGGAATCTAGCAACATTAAGAAGCTGTTAAGATCTCTAGAGCTGAAGGGTCCAGGGCAAAAAGCTCCAATGAGAGCTGGGGCTGTGAAGGAGAAGCCAGCCAGAGGGAGCTGGGGCTGTGGAGGAAAGCACCTGCTCCCAGAGAGGTAGCCCTCCTTTCCCAGGAGGAAGTGGGAAAGAAGTATCTTGTAGTCTCTTTTCTCCTACTCTCCCATTTCCTGCTGAGGCCAAAAGAAAGTCAGCAAAGATAAGAAGGAGATGCCATCCGTGAGGGCCAGCTTCTTGTGACAAAGAATGAGAAGGGAGGGATGGAAAATGGATCCGGAGGAAAAAGAGAGAATAACCAGCACAACAGTTTATTAACATAAATTGGGTAGCTGCCCACAATACCTCCATTGACCATGCTCATTTACATACAGTTCTCCTCCCTGGCCACTGGCCAAGGCCAATTCACCCAAGGGAAGAGACATCTGACACAAGCTAGCCAATCAAATCCTTCTCCCTGAATTTCAGTCTTAAACAGAGACAGAGTCTTCATTTTGTAGAAAGAGCATCATCCTGGGGCAACCTCCTAGAGTGAAATTCCTATCATGACTGCTGCTAAAGTCCCGTGAGCTTTCCCAGTTCCTGCCCTCCCTGGAGCTTGGCTTTTCAGCTTCTTCTTCAATTGAAGAGCCACCCCAGGATTACTTAAACAGTGGTTTACTGTTGCTTGAAACTTAAAAGAAGTTAATAGAAACATTTTTCTTTACCTATATATATTAAAGAGGAATAGACAGCTACCTAACTTTCAGACAGCCTCTGTAAAGATTGATCCCCCCCACAAATGTTAAAATAAATTTAGATTGAAATGCTAGTGAACAATGAAAGGGAGGGGTAAGGGGTATGGTATGTATGAATTTTTTTCTGTTGTCTTTTTATTTCTTTTTCTGAATTGATGCAAATGTTCTAAGAAATGATCATGATGATGAATATGCAACTATGTGATGATTTTGTGAATTACTGTTTACATGTGTAGAACGGAATGATCATAAGTTAAGAATGTTTGTGTTTGCTTGTTGTTATATATTTTTTTAATTTTTAAATTAAAAAAAAAGATTGATCCCCCCCATCTGAGGTTTTTTTTTTAATGCAATTTTATTGAGATATATTCACATACCTTATAAACATCCAAAGTTTACAATCAGTGGTTCATGGTAACATCATATAGTTTTGCATTTATCGCCACAACCAATTTTTGAACATTTTCATTACTGCAAAAAAATAAAAGTAAAAAAGGACATCCAGAATTTCCCATACTTGTTATACCCCCTCCATTATTTTTTTATTTATTGCCCTTATTTTTTTACTCATCTGCCCATACCCTGGATAAAGAGAGTGTCATTCACAAAGTTTTCACCATTACATGGTCACACCATAAGAGCTATATAGTAATGCAATCATCTTTAAGAATCAAGGCTACTGGAATACAGTTCAACAGTTTCAGATATTTCTTTCCAGCTGTTGTAATACACTAAAAGCTCAATATATATATATATTTATATATAATGCATAAGACTAACCTCCAGAATGACCTCGCAACTTTATTTGAAATTTCTCAGCCTCTGAAACTATTTTGTTTCATTTCTCTCCCTTCTCTTCATCAAGAAGGTTTTCTTCCTCCCATGATTCAGCTGAGGTTTTGATGCAGATGGTGCGGTGTTAAATGTGAGTGTGGACATGACATGTTACTGGTTAAGTCAAGGCCTGTGCTCTTAACAGTGTATGCAGTGACATCATCGGGTCAAAGTTGAGAAACTTAATGATGATAAGTTGCTAAATATAAGAACATCACATTAAAAGGGAGACTGTGCAAGGGAGAACCACAGTCAAAGCTAAAATTCATCTCAAAAAAGCAATTTGGGGTCAGTTCCAATAGAGGTGAATGGGAAGCCAAGGCTACAACAATTTTAATCTGAAAACAATTTTTTGTAAACAGGCAAAATTAACCTTCCTGTACACCTGAAAAAGGGTTAGACAATAAGATCAGTTCTTCACTTTTGCTTATTTGTTTGTTTTGTCCTCAGGGAGCTAGCCCAGGCTGATAATTAGCTCTTAACCACCTGCATCCTTTCTGCACGACTTCCACAGACCCATCCATCTACCAGATGTGGTGATGGCACTGATAGGATGGCAGGGGGTGGGGTTGGAGGGACAGGGAGCAGTCCCCGGCTTCATGGAGATTACAATCTAATGCTTATTTCAATGCTTATGTCATGAGGGAATATGAGGATACATTTTAATGGGAGGCTTATCTTGTGCTTTTTGGAACAGGGGATGACAGATAAATGTGCTTAGGAAAAGTAGAATTCTCCCAGGGATGATCTGAAATCAATTTTGACCCCAGCACTGAATCCAGGAATATTCCAATTCAAGAGAAATGACTGGGACTGGGTACAGAGGGATACCACCCTGCCCCAGCATTACACTCATCCACCACTTGGCATTTTTACTCTCTCTTCCCAAGACCTGCAGATGCAATGATGGATAGCCAACTGAATGAGACCCTAGGGGAAGCTCTAGAGAAGAATTATGAATGGTGACCCTACAGAACCTTCTAGAGTTGACCATGACACTGTTCCACCCTTTAAAGAAAGAGCTCTTCAAGCAACTTGCTTACCACCATCTGGGCTGACCCTAGGTTAGAAGCCTCTGTAACTTCCACAGCATCACACTTCAAACTAACCTAACCCTATTAGTTCACTGGAGTCAGACACAGTCCAACTCATGCCACAGGAGAAAATGATTCAAGCAACCCTCAAGGTTGATGATACGTATGGTGAAATCTTGATTGGAGACCAGATGGCTTTTGAATACTAACTCAGCTCCCATAGAGCTCCCAGATGCCAGATGTGGACAGCATTCCCCAGTGGAGATGGGGTGATCTCGAGATGAAGAATCCAGCCCTATCTGTGTAATACACCCTAATTCAGTCCTTCATTTGGGCTTTGCCATCTTCTATCCTTTCTAATGGCTCTCTATCCTTTTCCCTTCCCCCAGCCAGAGAAATTCTTTCAAGTTCTAGAAGTTGAAGATTTGGCTTTCACTCATTATGTCTTGTGATCTACTCAGCACTGTCTAATTTCATCCGTGATAGAAATGACATATAATTCTGCATTGCTTCTTTTTGAAATCAAGTTGAATTAGCTTTGATCTAGTTAAAAAGAAATACATTCTCTGCTTATTCTTGGTATTTAATTATGTCCATGCTGCTGCCTTTGTTTAAGCATCCAGCAAGTTACTTTTAATAGCCAACATTTTCTTCTTTTCTACCTGCTTTTAATATTGTGACAACAAAGCAGACCAGAGGTAAAGTCAAGAAATTAATGAAGTTGATCTTCAAGTCTTCTCAATAGGACATCTACCAGCCGGCTGGGTAGCCCCTGCCTGCACAGTCCACCCTGGCACAGCTCCCCCAGGCCTAGCACCTGCCCCCTACACCCAGACCTTTCTTTGCCCACTCTTGCTTCCCAGTATAAGTTAAGGACCTAACACGGACTAGCATGTTAACACGTTACTCATCCAAGGTGACATACATACAGGATCTTTCAGTGTCTAATGCCTAAAGCACTAAGTGACTTGGAGAGTGGAAATACTAAGTACCCCAATGTGATCAGGGAAAATTGCAAAGTTCAGTGGAGACAAAAGACCTGGCCCAGAAGTCAAAACACATCATTTCTGATCTGATACAACTACCATTTAGTTGTAAAGCTCAAAGCAAGTCACTCAATCCTTCTAGCCTCACTTGTGAAGTGCTTGGCAAACTCTAAGATCACTTCCAATTAAAAAGATTGATGATTCTGATTTCACCTGTTTAAAAATGTGCCCATATGTGAATAAATTGAAATAATTTACTTCAATAATGCATTCTGCCATTTCTAAGAATTGTCCTGTTGACTCGGTTCAAAAGTCACAACAATAAAGAGTTTGGTACTAGTGCAGAAATAGGCAAGCAG
The DNA here is from genome assembly GCA_004026745.1 of Myrmecophaga tridactyla. Taxonomy (NCBI): domain Eukaryota; kingdom Metazoa; phylum Chordata; class Mammalia; order Pilosa; family Myrmecophagidae; genus Myrmecophaga; species Myrmecophaga tridactyla. The sequence goes on from PVIY010002413.1 coordinate 77,103, forward strand.
AACAGAACAGAAAGCGCAGAAATAGATCCAAGGACATAGACTAAAAGCTAAACCTTTTAATCACTCCACATAGGCCAAACATAGTTCTTTGGCTATTATTATTATTTAATTTATCACTTAATCCTAGAAACATGATGACTGATGTAAAAGAGTGATTTATTGAAAAATAATGTGTCTTATCTATTTGTTCTTTCCTCTTCACTTTACATTCCTTGAAATAAAATCAAAAGAGTTTGTTGCCTTCTCCCCACCTAGAAAGTTAGCAGTTTTGCTAAGTTGCTTAGTTATTGCTTAACTCTAGCCAGAGGTTACAAACCACAGTGCAAATCTGGCTTCCCAATGCCAAATCCACAGTGTGACTTTTGTTTAAATATAGATTAGTTGCCAAATTAAAAAATAGGGATATTACACATTTTTTAAAAATCCAGATTCCCAGCTTCTTTTGAAAACCCAGAAGGTTTGGCAACACTGAGCATGTATTCCCAAACAATATCAGCAAGACACAGCAGCAGCTGCCCGTTTAGGCTGAGCATCAGCCCGGCACACCCTTAAGTGCTCCACACCCACCCCTGGTCATCCATTTGTGGACGTAGGCTGGTCGCTGGGGGCCCTCCGATTGGCCCCCAATCACTTTACCTCCAGGTTTAAGTTACAGCTTTGGAAATCAATAGGCTCTCCTCAGATGGGGAGGGGCTGGAAATGCTTGCACACCCAGGGCTAGTAGAGAAGAGTGTGGACCCATCCTGGCAACCAGGAAATACAGAATATGGGAACAGAAAGCTGCAGCTGTGCAGGGGCATGAGACCAGGCAACTCTGGCGAAGGATGTCTAAAACACCGATCCAAGGTGCATGGGGGGTCAGGGAAATAACCTCAGCCCTGGCAAACCTAGGAATGTCTGCTGGGGGTGGCCTGGCCAGAGATCGTCATGACCAAAGGACTCATGGTGGCCTGAGCAGCAGGATGGCTTAAGCCACTTCCTTCGAGCCACATGAAGACAGAGCCAACAGTCAACACTTGACAGCAGCCCTATCCTCTGTGAAGGGAAATGCCAACTCTCCTCCAAGATTTATTTCAAAGCACCTCTGAGCAACTAGGTCTCTTTCACCCTCCAGGGGCCTGGCAGAGTGCCCACAAAGCGCAACTACTCTCAGCTGCTTACCAAGCTGCATGAGTAGGGCAGGTGGGGTCTGGGTGGAGGCAGGAATCCCTATTTTCAAAAAGTTCCCATGGAGATTGTGCTACACAGACTGGTTTGGGACACCCTGGACTAGCTAACTGACCACTGAAGTCCCTTACAGCTCAAAAATTCCACAAGCCTAAGAGTGCTTTTGCATAAAATGGTGCCCAGAAATGGGAAAAGGTTAAAGGATGTGAAAACTTGAGAGCAGAGCACATTGCTTGGCAGGAGAATGATGAACTTGAAACTGGCTGCTAGGACATAGGTCTAACTTAAGAATTCTGATTTGCCAATTTATTAGTGCCGTCATCAATGTTTTAAAACTCTTTGCTTAAGTCCCCTTGGGGGAATGGCAAGAAAGAGGTAAAATTCAACTTCCCCATGTGGAGAATTCCTGATATTCTCACAAGCAGTGGGGACAACCAAAGCAATAGGCCAAGCCCTCAGTGTTGGGGTTTGTTCATATGAAACTTATCCCTGCAAAGGATAGGCTAACCCTACTTAAAATTAGGCCTAAGAGTCACCCCCAGAGAACCTCTTTTGTTGCTCAAATGTAGCCTCTCTCTCTCTCTCTCTCAACCAACACAACAAGGAAACTCACTGCCTTCCCCCTCTCTACATGGGACATGACTCCCAGGAGTGTGGACCTTCCTAGCAACGTGGAACAGAAATCCTAGAATGAGCTGGAACTCAGCATCAAGAGATTGAGAAAACCTTCTTGACCAAAAGGGGGAAGAGAGAAATGAGGCAAAATAAAGTGTCAATGGCTGAGAGATTCCAAACAGAGTTGAGAGGTTATCCTGGAGGTTATTCTTATGCATTATATAGGTATTACATTTTTAGTTAAGATATAATGGAGAGGTTGGAGGGAACTGCCTAAAAGTGTAGAGCTGTGTTCCAGTAGCCATGTTTCTTGAAGATGATTGCATAATGATATAGCTTTCACAATGTGGCTGTGTGATTGTGAAAACCTTGTGTCTGATGCTCCTTTTATCTACCTTATGAGTAGATGAGTAAAATATATGGATTACAAGCAAATAAATAATAGGGGGAACAAATGTTAAAATAAATTTAGTAGATTGAAATGCTGGTGCTCAGTGAGGGGGAAGGGGAGGGGGTATGGTATGAATGAATTTTTTCTTTTTTCTTTTAATTTCTTTTTCTGGATTGATGCAAATGTTCTAAAAAGTGAGCGTGGTGATGAATATACAACTATGTGATGATACTGTGAGTTATTGATTATATACAAAGAATGGAATGATCATATGATAAGAATGCTTGTGTTTATATGCTGTTATGTTTAAAAGAAATTTAAAAAAGAACTCTTTGCTTGGGTGCACAGGGTGGTTCAGTGGTAGAATGCTCACCTTCCATGTGGAAGACCTGGATTGGATTCCTGGACCATGCACCCCCCCAAAATACAATAAAACTTTACTGTAGGAACTGGAATGTGCCACATAGCAGTGTGGTGGGGTGAGCAATAGAGGACATTTGTCATTTTGTCTGCCTAGCATGCACTTTCCTTTCCTGGTGGGATCCTGGTTACCTTTTGGGGAGTTGCCTCTTCCTCCAATGGTTGTAGCCTCAGAAAACAGACGAGGCTGCAACAAAAGCTTGTTTAAATAAGATAGATGTTTGGTTCTCTCACACTGAACATCTGAGAGGATGGCCCAGGCCTGATTGGCAGCTCACAGTGTCCAGCACAGGTTCCTTCCCTAAGGAAGCTTTGGCTTTGTCATCCTTAGGGAAAGGCCATTGTCAAAGGTGTCTCCCCAAAATTTCCACATTCAGCTATCAGAAGTGGGAATGAGAAAAGGGAGCAGGAGCTCCTTTCCTGTTAAAGGTACAATCCAGAATTTGCACAAATTATTCTTTACTCATATGATCACATTGGCTAGATACATACTTCTTTGAAAGGAGTGTTAGGAAAATATGGCCTTTAGCCCAGCTACTACATTATTACTAAAGAAGAAGGCAGACAATGGAGGGATAATAATGGTCTCTGTCACAAAGGATAAATCCCTATGCCTTACTTCCATTGTGAAAGCCAAAGGGTACCCTCCTTTCCTGTACCAATTCACCAAGGGGTTGGGCATATAACTAAGTGTGGACAACTGGTTGCCCTCCCCCACAGGTTTGTATCTCGAGTGAGTAAGGCAAGAATGGAAGACCACATCAGATGTCATACATTGTTGTGGCTATGTGCTGAACCAAATTCTTGCGAGGAAGATGTTGCCATACTTCCTTGTTCTTAGATGCTGTCTTAGATGCTATACCCAGGCTGGTCTAAAAGTCTCCAATTGATTCTAAAGCCTCAGTTCATCCCATTTACTCCATCCTGGATAACCTTCCGGTGGTATTCCTTTTGCTTTAGTTGGCTAGATTCTGGTTCCATTGCTTTCAATGAAGAGGCCTATGATGGCCCATTTGATGAGTCAGCTTGGCTAGGTTAGGGTGCCCCACTGTGCCTAGCTGTTGGCCTAGATATTCCTGTGAAGATATTTTGAAGATGGGGTTACCATCCATCATCAGTAGACTTCAGTAAAGGAGATTACTCTCTATGATGTGTGTGTACCTCATCTCATCAGTTGGAGGTCTGTAGAGCAAAGAACTGAAGGTTCTAGAGAGAAGATGAGATTTTGTCTCAAGACTGCATCCTCTACTTCCTTTGAGTTTCCAACCTGCTGGCTTCCCCTAAGAAATTAGGACTCATGTCTTCAGCATCACTCTTAGTGGAATGCCCCTCCCTAACAGAGTTCAGACTTGGTAGCTCCCATAATCACGTTTGTCAATCCCTTAAAATAAATACACACACACACACACACACATACACATCCTGTTTGTTCTGTTTCTCTGGAGAACCCTAAGACAAACCCCAACTCAGCCTCAGTCTGGGGAAGTGAAAGGAATATCAGAGTGAAGGTACAGGATAAACCTTGGCAAGTCCTCAAATGGGGTTTAGGGATTAGGTCATTATAGCTCCCTGTTTTCAGAGACCTAGGGCCCATTCCCCAGGATTTATCATCCCATTGTCCTCCCCATTTGCATTAGCTTTCTAGTGCTGCATAACAAATAATCCCAAGATTTAGTGGTTTAAAACAACAAGCATTTAGCTGGGTGCCTCTGGCATGATCTCTCATGAGTTGGTCAAGCCACTGGCCAGGCTAGGGCTGCATATGAAGGTGCAGTTGAGCAGGAAAGGTAAATTTGCTTCCAAGTTCACTCGCGGTTTCGAGCAAAAACCCACATGTGCCTCTTTACAGTGATCACACTAGGGCAGCTGGATCCCCCAGGATGAGAGCTAAGTGAGGACAAGGGAGAGCACCCAAGATGGAAGTCACAGTCTTTTATAACCCAGTCACAGACATGACATCCATTATTACTGCTATTTCCTATTTGTTAGAAGTGAGTCCCCAGACCCCGCCCATGCTCAAGATGAGAGGATTACAAAAGGGGAGGAAGACCCTTGGGTCTTACCTTAGAGACTGCCAATCACACCTTCAAAGCCACCCACTGCTAAAATAATAAATCACAACCAGGGAAGGAGGGCAGGGGGTAAAAGTTAGCTAAAAGGGTGATTCCATTTTCATCATGAAGCAGCATAAAATATTTTAGTGACTATTTTGCGTTTCAAAATATCAGGCAGGAATTGTCAGGCAGCACCCACTGTCACTGATTTTTTTTACTGTACTATAATTTCTACTGCACTGCTACAACTGCTATTTTATATGACATTCCCAAGGATATTTTAAATAATGATAAAAAATGATGGTTATATCAATTTCTTGTATTTTATCATTATTGTTATTATTAACAATAATAACAACCAGATGAGCAAAAAGAGGTAAAATGTCCTTTTCACCATTTATCTTATTTTAGTCCTCTATTATGATTTCTTCAGCCGCCATTGTAGCTTTCAGAAAGCTAGTTCAATTACCTAAGCACTACCCATTAAATGAGAAATGATGGGCTTGCCAAAGAAATCAGCTATTATTTAGAAATGAAAAAGCATAGTCAAAGAGACCACTAACCCTCAATGAATTTCCAGAAGTCTTTACACCTTTTCAAAGCCATTGTGAACAAGAGAACTAAGTTGATGCTTTTGAAATCTAAAAAATTGTTAAAGGCATAAGATAACAACAGCTATAAACAGCAAGATTTTACAATTACTTAATAGAATAGGCTCATGTGCAAACAAATTAATGTTTAAGCATTCATATGACAATAGTTCAAACACTGAAGTCCTTGTTACTTACCCCTCGAGCACAGAAGTTGTGGCCCCCTCCCTAATGAGGTGTATAGCACCCTGGGAACTACATGTAGGGCAGGAAGGGGCCTGCAAGAGCAAGAAAACGTTTGCAGAAGTTTTATTTCAATATACAAAAGGAAAGAAAAGGAAAGGGAATATTGATTGACAGTTAAAGGACACTGCCCTCTAACAATTATATTATCTCATTTAATCCAAGCTTAGATGTAACCTTCCTCAGAGAAGAAAACTTCCCTGTCCATCTTCTCTGAAACATTCAACATCCCTTCAACATCCCTTCCCATTCTTCTTTGACACTCACCCTACTCATTTCCTTCATAACACTTACCTTAATTTTAAATTATATAAGTCTTTATTTCTTTGTGAGTGTGTTGCACTAAACTGTAGGCTCCATGAAGATAAGGCCTGTACTTGCCACATGAAAAGGTGTATCCCAGTGGTTAGCACATGGCACCTAGAGCCAGGCTGCTGAGATTCAAACCCTGGAAATGTCATTTACCAGCTGTGTGACATGTACAGGTTTCTTAATCTCTCTGGGCCTTACTCTTGCCATCCAGTGAAAATAGCACCAGTGCCTTTTTCCCTTTGTTGTGAGGATGAAGGGAGCTAATATATCTAAGCACTTAGAAGACTGGTGGTGCTTGGCAAAATTGCACAGGTATTAGTTATTATTACTGAAGGCCTAGCTTAGGGCCCTATAAATGCTGGTTTAATGAATAAATTCGACTCTAACAATAGTTCTCTGAAGTAGACATTGTTCCACATCTTCAAATGAGTAGCCCAAACATTGTAAGTTAGCTAGGATGACACCCTTGTAAGTAGTCCTGGTAATGCTGAAATACGTCCAGGTAACTCCAAGCAAACTATATTTCCTGGTCCAAATTATCTACTTTTATGTTACCCTTGGTGTCAGTTTCATTTTCATTTTTTCCTAGTCTTTAGTGATGACTTTTACCCTTAGATTAACTCTACTAGGGGACATTAAAGGAAAAATCTCTTGTTCATGTTGAGCCCTAGAGTAAAACCAGGAGAGTAGCACCCCCTGCTGCAGGTTCTGCCTGGAGCTGTCCAATCCAGGGGAGTCCCACAGGGAAGGCTTTCTGGGGACAAGAGGTGAAGTCACAGGATCCAGGCACGGTCCCTGTATCAAGGCTGTCCTGCCTCCATGGCCAACAGTTTCTTTATAATATTTTTACTGGTTCTCCCAAGAATGCTGCTAATAGGTATTATTATCCTCATGTCACAGAAGAGGTAGTGTGGATAGGTTGAGTAAGTGCACTCCCAATCACAACTGTGCAGAAGGGCTGGGGTGTGCACACAAGGCCCATTTCTTTCCAAAATGTAGTGGTCCTGTGAAGGAGCTCTGAGGCTCTGAATCCTGGCCCAACCCCTTACCAGCTGAGATTCTTTCCTAATCTGGAAAAAAGGCATAATAATAACAATCTCGTTGGGTTACAAGCAAAGTGCTCAGTATACTCCCTGGTGCATAGTAAGTGCTCAACCTCAATGAATGTTAATTGGAGGTAGCAGTGGTGGAGATGTTGACATTCCTACCATGTACACAATGAATTTTATTGATTTATTAATGCATTTATTTATTTATTATTTTTGCAAACAAACATTCCCTCCCCCCATTCCCATCCCCAGTAACATCTAATCTACTTTCTATCTCTATGTATTTGCTATTTCTAGACACCTCTTATAAATGACATTGTGCCCGTTCGAAAGTATTATGTATCCCAGAAAAGCCATGTTTTAATCCTGATCCAATCTTATGGGAGCAGCCTTTTCTTAAATCCTAATTCAATACTGTAGGTTGGGAAGTTTTGATTAGATTATCTCCACAGAGATGTGACATTCAATTGTGGGTGTGAGCTTTGATTATATGGAGATGTGACTCCACCCATTCCTGGAGGGTCTTGATTAGTTTACTGGAATCCTTTAAAAGAGGAAAACATTTTGGAGGATGTCAGAAATGACAGAAGGCACAGATGCTGACACTTGGAGAACAGACAGAAATGTTTGGAGATGCTTGGAGCCCAGCAGACATTGCCATGAGATGTTAAGCAAGCCAGAATCTGGAGAAAGCCAAGGGAAGCTAACAGATGAAAGCCAGCCCTGGAGAAGCAAAATGAGGAAGCCCTACAGGAAAAGACCTGAAAGTAACAAAGCTGAAGAGCAAGGGACAAATGTGTCTTCTCAGCTGACAGATGTGTTCCAGACAAGAATGACACACCAGCCATTCTTGAGTGAAGGTAATCTCTTGTTGGTGCCTTAACTTGGTCACTTCCTTAGAACTGTAAACTTGTAACTTATTAAATCCCCCTTTTTAAAAGCCATTCCAGTTCTGGCATATTGCAGTATGGCAGTTTCCAAACTGATACAGACATCATGCAATATTTTTCTTGCTTATTTCATTGAGGATTATGTTTCCAAGCTTCATGTCCGTGGCAGCATGTCTCTTCTTTCTTATGGCTGAATAATATTCCAATGTGTTTTTGCACAACATTTTGTTTATTCATTTGTTTATGGACACTTGGGTTGTTTCCACCTTTTGGCAGTTGTAAATAATGCAGTTGTAAATATTAGTGTACAAGTTTTGTTTGGGACCTTGTTTCACTTTTTATGTGTATATACATACAAGTGGAATTACTGGGTAAATAGTAATTCTGTCTAAAGTGATTTACAGATTCAACACAATGCCAACAAAAAGTCCAACAGCCTTCTTTGCAGAAATGAAAAGCCATCATTAAATGTATATGGAAGGGTAAGGAATCAAAAGTAACCAAAGCTATCTTGAAAAGAAGAAAGAAGTTGGAAGACTCTCACTTCCCAATTTTAAAAAGTATTACAAAGCCACAGTAATTAAAACAGCAAGGTACTGGCACAAGGCAGACATATGGACCAATGGAATCGAATTGAGAGTTCAGAAATCAACCCTTGCCAATGATTTTTGGCAAGGGCACCAAGTCCACTCAATCAGGAAAGAAAATTCTCTTTAACAAATGGTGCTGGGAAAACTGGATCTCCATATATAAAAGAATGAAGGTGAACCCCTACCTCACATCATATACAAAACTCAACTCAAAGTGCATCAATAATCTAAACAGAACAACTAGAGCTATAAAATTCCTAAGAGAAGACATAAAGATGCATCTTCAGGACTTTGTATTAAGTAATGTGTTCTTAGATTTTACACCCAAAGAACTAGCAAGAAAAGAAAAGTTGGATAAATGGGACCTCATCAAAATTTTAAATTTTGTGCATCATAGGACTTTTCCATGAAAGTTGAAAGAAAGTCAACCTACAGAATAGGAGAAAATATTTGGAAACCACATATCTGGTAAGGGTTTAATATCTGGAATACATAAAGTCTTCCTATAATCCAACAACAAAAAGACAAGCAATCTGTGCGATTTGAAAGGATATATGGACCCTAAAAAAGCCATGTTTTAATCAAAATCCCATTTCATAAAGGCAGAATAATCACTATTCAATACTGCATGTTTGAATCTGTAATTAGATCATCTCCCTGGAGATGTAACCCAATCAAGAGTGGTTGTTAAGCTGGATTAGGTGACGACATGTCTCCACCCATTTGGGTGGGTCTTGAGAAGTTTCTGGAGTCCTATAAAAGAGGAAATATTTTGGAGAATGAAGGAGATTCAGAGAGCAAGTCAGAGAGAAGAGGAGAACAACATAGCCACGAGAAGCAGAGTCCACTAGCCAGCGACCTTTGGAGATGAAGAAGGAAAATGCCTCCCGGGGACCTTCATGAAACAGGAAGCCAGGAGAAGAAGCTAGCAGATGACACTGTGTTTATCATGTGCCCTTCCAGATGAGAGAGGAACTCTAACTGTGTTCACCATGTGCCTTTCCAGATGAGAGAGAAACTCTGACTGTGTTTGCCATGTGCCCTTCCACTTGAGAGAGAAACCGTGAACTTCATCAGAGTTCTTGAATCAAGGGATCTTTCTCGGATACCTTAGATTGGACATTTCTATAGACTTGCTTTAACTGGGACATTTCCTCAGCCTTAGAATTATAAACTAGCAACTTATTTAATTCCTCTTTTTAAAAGTCATTCAGTTTCTGGTATATTGTATTCTGACAGCTAGCAAACTAGAACACAATCCAATTTTTAAAATGGGTAAAGGGCTTAAATAGAAAGTTCTCCAAAGAAAATAAACATATGGCCAGCAAGCAACATGAAATGATGCTCCACATCATTAGCCATTAGGGAAATGTAAATCAAAACCACTATGAAATACCATTTCACAGCCACTAGAATGGCTACCATTTAAAAATGGAAAATAGCAAGTACTGGAGAGGATGTGGAGAAAAGGAAACACTTATACATTGTTGGTGGGAATGTAAATTGGTGTAGCTGCTGTGGAAAACAATTTGTTGGTTTCTCAGAAAGTTAAGTATGGAATTACTATATACCCAGCAATACCACTTCTAGGCATACCTTTCAAAGAATTCAAAGCAGGAAATCAAACATATATTTGTACAACAACATTCATAGCAGCATTATTCACAATTGCTAAAAGATGATAGAAACCCAAGTGTCCATCAGCAGATGAATGGATAAACAAAATGCAGTATATCCATACAAGGGAGCAGTGCTCAGTCATAAAAGGGAATGAAGTTCTGATACATGAGATAACATGGTAAAAAATTTGAAGGCGTCACATTGAATGAAATAAACTAGGCATGAAAAAACAAATAATGTATGATATGAAATAATTAGACTATTATTCATAGTGTCAGAAACCAAAATACATATTACTGGGGGCCAAGATGGGGAATCAATGATTATTTGGTACAGAGTTTCTGTGTGAGGTGATGGAAATTTTTGGTAATTGATGGTGGTGATGGTAGCACAACATCATGACTAATTAACACCACTGGATTATATATTGGAATGTGGTTAAAAGGGGGGGAAATTAGGTTATATGTATGTTACTAGAATAAAAATTAAAAAAAAACAAACATAGGGCTGTACAACATAAACAGTGAACCCTAATGTAAACCATGGACTATACTGAAGTTAATAATACAAAAATATTAACATTCTTTCTCCAAATGTAACATTTGTACCACAAAATACAAGGTGTTAACATTGGGGAGGGAGAGGTATATGGGAACTCTGGATTTTCTGCATAATTTTTTTGTAAACCCATTATTTACATATGTCTAAAATGTATACATTATTTATATTTATATATACTTATAATATATTATCTATACATATTATTTCTGTTTCACAATCACCCTTCATTGCCTGCTCTGTAAGAATGGATATGGTTGCTTTCAATAGCTTTTCTTTCTTAACATAATATTAAACTTTTTCCAGAGGGCACTGGAGAGACATTTTAGGAGAAAGGGATGTTCCTTTCCTGTTCAAACATGCTTTCTCAGAGGGCTCCTACAATGCAGGAAGCTTCTCCAGTACCCAGCTCCTGCAGTGCCTATAGCTTCTTCAGGGCTCAACTCATGCAATGCTCACAGCTTTTCCAGTGTCCCGGTTCTGGGGTGCATAGGAGCCAGCAGCACCCAAAAGCCAGATACTTTCCCTGGGAGCTCTTCTCCAGGAGATTTTATTCAGAGTGTCTTTGGTGAGACAACTTCCCAGCAACAGCTTTCCCTGGCATCCTAGAAGGTGGGTTTGCAGGAAGCTCCAGAGGGCAGACTTCCAGCAGTTTTGCAGATAAATAGCACATCTTGGCCATCCAGTGAGCTGCAGCTGCAGGCTCTCCAACAACGTCTGGATCTCAGCCTGCAGGACAAGGGAAGGGAAGCTCTTCCTGGGGGTCTCTAACTCAGCCCTAGGCAGCAGCTGATCCTTACATCTGCTATTCTGTATTCTTTAGGGGTCTCCTTACTTCTTACTAGCCAATCCCTTTTAACTCCAATTCCTATGATAGCCAGCAATTCTTTAGATTAAACTTTCTCTATTCAAATTTCTGAGTGGTTTCTCTCTTCTGGTTAGATCCCGAGATAGCCTTAAAATCATACATCTCCGGGAGGACTTTCCTCAGCTGAGCTAAGATTAATAATGCATTTTTAAGTTTTACATATTAGGAAGTGTTTAAAAGATGTTATAGTTTCTTTTCTCAACAAATCACATTGTCTAAGATAAATAAATACTATTCTTAATCTATCCCCTTATTATTCAGGAATGCTTCCAATCCATTTAGCTTTTCCTTACAAGCTCTTATTCGAATCATACAGCACTTTTCATTGGTCTTTTGGCATCTCCTAAATGTGTCGAGGGACTGTGTGATCACAGGTAGACTTCCAGAATGCTGCTGTGCACTTGTGTTGTAACAGCTACATTTCCACAAATTACTAAATGTGAGAAACATGCGGATGCAAAGGTAAAGGCACTTATTAGGTAGAAAAGGTACTTTTTCTTTCTTCTTTCCTTTATTAAAAATGGAAGTGTGGAAAGCAGAGGAGAAAAAAAAAAGAGTGGCCCTCAAATGCTAACCAACCTAATCAAATGTAGAAAAGAAACTGACAATACCTAGATAATAAAATGATAAGATGGACATGATAGTGGGATATCTATAGAGCTTTTCAATATAAATTCAGACTTTATTTATAAAGTCTTGTGGTTAGTTGCCCCTGAAATGATCTGGCAAACCCAAAATACATGCATATTAAATACATATTAAATCACGTAAATTAATCCTGCTTTTGCCACTGTCTTCTGAAACAAGTCCAGAGAATTCTTCAATATTTCAAGGTCAATTTCTGAGTCAAGGGCAATAGATTTCTGCAGCCAGTGTAAGTCAATAGCAGCTGTAATAACAAGAAGCCATCTGCAGCCCAACGTTGACTATGCAAACGAGAAAGCAAAGGCCTAGTCTGTATTGCCTCCTTCAAGCTTTCTATCTGCTTACCTCTCTCATTCTCTCACATTCAACTCATTCATTCCTTCGTCAAACAGTTATTGGGTGTCTAGGGATACAGACACGTTGGCTGATAGGAGGAATCTGCTCTGGACTCTTGACCTTGCTTATTTCTTTAGTCCCCCAACCCTCCTTTGTATTTAATTGCCTCCCAAAAGTGTCAGGACCAGCCAGTGGTTTAGCCCTCCATTTCCAACCCCAGACTGCTAAGCACTGTAATTGTCTCAATATTTTTGATGGTACTCTTGCCCCAAGCACATACCTATGCCAGCAGATCTCAGCAAATGACTTCACGTGGTTCTGTGGAAGCCTGATGCCATGCAACATTTGCCTTATCCTTTGTCTCTTCAGTCTCTCAAAGTCTTCCTTCATATCTACTCAATGATATCTCTATGAGAGAATTTTCCTAGCATCTTTCAAATCTGCATTCTGTATCTGTAATGATTAGATTCTGGTGTCAGTTTGGCCATGTAATGATGCCCAGTTGTCTGGTCAGGCAAGCACTGGCGTGACCATTGCTGCAAAGATATTTTGTGGCTGGTTGATAAACCAGAAGATTGGTGCATTAAATCATCAGTCAGTTGATTGTATCTGTGGCTGATGACATTTGCGGTCAACTAAGGCATGTCTCCCACAAGCATATAATCCAATCAGTTCAAGGCTTTTAAGGCAAAAGAGAGACTTTTTCACTGCCTCTCCTGTGAAGTATTCCAGATCCTTTATCGGAGGTGCCAACTTCACATCCTGCCCTATGGATTTTGGACTCTTCGTTCCCATGTTTGCATTAGACACCATTATAAATCTCATATTTACAGATCTCTTTGGTTGGTTCTTGTTCTCTAGAAAACCCTGACTAACACAACTTAGTACCAGGAGTGGAGTGACCCAACCCTCATTCCTGAAGTTTCTGGGCCATTGGTAGTCCTGCCTGGATTGGGTTGTTGCAGCTTTTCATTGACTTTAATCACAGGATATGGCAGTATTAAGAGACACCCTAAGGAATCTACTGTATTTCAGGAAAACTCTTCTTTACCTCCATTGTGTAGTTGCAGTCTATTTCCCCTTCACAGTTAGGATCAGTCACCTCAGATAGAACAGTAACCCCCTTTCATGCCTGTTGATTCAGTGGCATGAGAAGCCCAAAGTGGCCAGGTGGCAGCCTTAACTTCCAGTTAGATGGAATCATTGTTGTGGCTCTTGGTAGGAGCACTCCTCCTTTTGGAACTAAGACCTGCAGACCAGCAGAGCTTAAGATTTCAGAGACAGGAAGGAAAAAAAAAATTCCTAATGGATCCCTAGGGGTGATAGTGAATTGTGCCACTCCCATTTCTACCCCTTAATTCTTGGACCTATGAATCATGGCTATGGGATAAATAGCACCATCAGATTCAGAGCATACACAGCCTCCTGGAAAACATTGCCCCCGCCCTGCAAGGTATTGCCACCTAGTTGGCACTATTATAGTGGGTCTTCAAAAGGCCATTTCACTGTTCTATCAACCCAGCTACCTCTGGATGATGGGGCGTGTGGTAAGACCAGAGAATTCCATGAGCATGTGCCCATTCCCACACTTCATTTACTGTGAAGTGGGTTCCTTGATTAGACACAATGCTGTGTGGAATACCATGATCATGGATTAAGGCATCCTGTAAGTCCACAGATTGTAGTTTTTGCCAAAGAATTGCTTTCCCCTGGTGCAAGTCCCAATCAACTCTCATCAGAACTATACATTCTTAAATATCACCTCATATTGGTCAGGGTTCTAAGTTGCATGCAATAAAATTTCTACACATTGGGGAGCTCCCAGAATCTACAGAGGAGCTAGAGATCTAGCACTGAAGCTCAGTGATTCCAGGAACAACACTCAGCCATATCACAGGAGCTGCACTGGCAAAAGCTCCAGTGCCACCACCACCCGGCACCTGTAATGCTAGAGACTGATGACCCAAAACTCTTCACCCTGCTTTGAAAAACCCAGATTCCTCTGCCTCTGTGCTTGCTGCAAGATCAGTGTCCTCATGCTCAGCCAACTCCTCGGGTTATTGGTTCCAAAGTGCATCTGAATGGTGAAGACTGGGTCACACACCTGTACTCAGGGAGTCTAAGAAAGTAGGTTTTCTGATTTAAAGTTCAGGGATGTAAAATTCACAATGCAGGAAATTAGCAAAATTTGGAGGGGGGGGGCATTCAGCAATGTCGAGCTGCCATAGAAATGAATGATGACTAAATGAACCCCTTATAATCCATCTTCTAAAATGAAATATCTTTAATTCCTCTTTTTAAAAAATTAAGTTCTTGGATTTTGTATTACCTAAAGATTAAGTACAAATTGCTAAAACAGTATATAAAAACTTTGCACGTCTTGGTCTCTCCTCTATTCATTCCCCACTTTTATTTTATACTCCTAGAAAATTGAAACACTACAGATTTTTAAAAAACAAGCACAGACTGGTGGTTCGTGACTCTTGGCCCTTGCATGTGTTTTCCTCTGTCCTAGAGGGCCCTTTCCCGTTTCTGCCTCCAAATCCCTGCTCAGAGTTTATTGTATGCCAATCCTTTGGACTATGCACAAGGAAAACAGGATTTAATAATGGAGCTCCTCTTTAAGGGATTCAGCAGGGTGAGAGAGATTCATAAGCCAAGAGGATGAAAACAAGAAGCAACTACTATCATAGACTAGTAATACTGGGTGCTGTGATAGATTTCTGCCCCGAGAACAGCATGAAAAAAGGTAGGGGTTAATCACTTCTATTTGGGGTGACAGGGATGAAGAGGGTCAGGAAAGGGATGTCAAGATAATAGTTTGAGAATACTAATGCTTGGGGATTTTTGCTCCCTGATCTTTCCCTCTTACTCTCTCTCTCCTTCAAAGAAGTACCTTATAGTTTTTAATGGCTTTTGTTTCTCAAAAGCCTAACCCTTAGAACTAAGATCATAAACCTGCAAGCCGTGCATGGGGTGCTTATGCAGTCCACTGGCATAATTTGTTTGCAATATTTTCATAAACTAGTTGCTAGCATTAAAAATAGGCCAATTTAGTATAAGACACCAAATTTCCAGCTTTTCTTGGAAGTGTGGAACTTCTACAAACTCTGGGCTCAAATCTTTCATGGCCTCCATGAACTGGAGCTGAGTAATGGCTGCATCTTTAAATGCACCCAATCCCCATCCCCCTCTTACACTCACCTGCTTCAAGTTTTTACATTACCTGCTGTACCCTTGCAGGCATTTGAGTTTTCAACGTATGCCTTAAAATAACAGATGGTTTCCAGAGAAGATGAATGAGAAAAGAGGAGTCTAGAGTACATAGATAAAAAAAAAGAGAGAGAGAGAACAAGACTGAGATTGGAAGAGCAGTGAAGTCTGTGGATCTGAGAGCAATGGAAACAGTCCAGACTTTGGTCATACAGCACTAGAGAGAAAGAGCCCAGAGAGGAAGGATTGGTGGTGAGTCAGGAAGCACTGAGACATCAACCAAAATCTCTAGGCCCCAATGGGACTGTGAAGCATCAGGGAGCTGCTGGATTCAATGGGACTACACAGATGGAGTCAAATTATTGGTAACAAGGTAACCAGGCCATACCTCCAAAATGATGAAATAACTCCAGAGAGAGAAAAAAGAGCTCCAAGAGGGACTGTGATTAAGTGTTCTACCGGCCTGGCAGAATGGGCCATAGAGACAGAAATTGACTTGAGGGGTAGAAAAAAATTTAAGTGACACCTCTTATTCATCAGGGGTTGTGGAAATTACAAAAACTTCACAGAGGATCTGATCCTTGAATTGAGAATTAAAAGATAGGTAGGCATTCACTCAGAAGCCAGAAAAGGGAGAGGCAATGGAAATAGGGCACTGAAGCATGAGCCTCATGTACATAAAGCAGTGCAAGCTTTTGGTTTTAGCCCAGAGAGCAGGATGGCACCTGGCAAAAGAAAGGGCTAGGAGGGCAGGCATGAATCCAATCATGGAAGATATAAAAGAGAAAGATATAAAAGGAACAGATATAAAAAAGTTGATCATGCAGGCAAGAGAAAAACATTAAACACTGGATGTTGAGCAGGTCAGAGAATATGGAGACGAAATGACAAGTTCAATTTTGGACAAGCTGATTTTAAGATGTCTCTGGGACATCCAAGTGGCAATGTCCAGTAGGCTGCTACATAGATTAATCTGGAACTCAGGAAAGAAATCTGGATTGTCAATCAGATGTAGGCACCATCATCCTATAAATGGGAGCAGATAGATGGAATCATTCCAGGAGTGTGCCAAGTGGAAGCAAAGAGTAGAGAACCTAGATAGTAGAACCTATATTTAAGTGGTGAAGAGAGGAAAAAAAAAAAAAAACTCACAAAGGAGATTGAAGAGGAACTTCTCAAAAAGGAAGAGGAAACAAGGGAAGGCATAATCATGGAAAACAAGGGAAAAGAAATTTTCAGGAAGTGGCCAAATATCTCAAACGCAAATGAAAGTTCAAATAACACATATACTGGGTTTAGTGACATGATGGCATTGACTTTCATGGCAAGTCCAATTCGAGTGGATACTAAGCAGACACACATTACTGTGAGGTGAGTAAGTGGGCAGTGAGACACTGGAGACCATGTATGTCCATAATGTCAAAAAAATCTAGCTGGGGGGTGCAAGGGTAGTTCAATGGTAGAATTTTCGCCTGCCATGCAAGAGACCCAGGTTCAATTCCTGGCCCATGCACTTACCAAATAAACAAGCAAACAAACAAATAAATGAAAAACCAACCAAACAAAACTTCAATAAATGGTGCTGCAATAAGGGGATACTCACATGGAAAAAGAATGAAATGTGACCCCCACCATACAGCATACAAAAAAAAATTTCTTTAAATATCAAGCTATGGAGGGAGGAAAGGAATAGAGCTTTGGCTGGAAGGAGTTGAGTGCGGGAGGGGTCAAGGTAAAGCAACTTCAAGATGGGAGAGAACTGATACTGATAAAAGGAGTCAAGGAAACAAATGTTTGAAAATGGAGAAAAGTGTTTAATTTTATTAAATAAACATTTATATAGAGTATTTATCTGCCAACCCTTTTCTAATCACTTCACCAATATTGACTTATTTCATCTGCATAGCACACTGTGAAATATGTACTGTTAATACCCCAATCCTCAGTAGGGAAACTGAGACACGGATGAGTTCATAGACTTGCCCACAGGCACAAGCAATAAGTGACAAGCTGGGATCCAGTCCCAGGCAATGTCACCAGAGTTCCTTCTCTTCCCATAGCTCTGGGCTACCTCGTAAGAGAGGCTGGATAGCCAGGCTCAGTTCTGGGAAGGCAAGAACTGATGAAATCCAGGGTACAAGTAGAGGGAGACATATTAGATGGGAAGAAGCACACCTCCTCCCAGTAACAAGAGGTAAGGAGTGGGTGGGAAAAACTCAGGCAAGAATCACAAGGAGTTGTTCAGTTGATGACTTCTACTTTTTCCTGTAAGATTAGAGATAAAGTCATTTGTTGAGATGAAGGTAGTGGCAGAAGGTGCACACATTTTGAGGAGAATAGAAAATGCTTAGCCACCGTGAACAATGGAAGAGGCAGCTGGCTAGAGAAATATGCAGGACTGGCCGGCTGTATTGAGAAACCAGCTGAGTATGAATTTATAGTGCTTGCAGTCAAGGCCAGTTATGTAATTTGCTGGGCCAAGTGAAAATGAAAATGTGGGGTGCCTTATTCAAAAAGCAGAAAAAGGGGCAGCTAAGGATCTTAATATATATAAATTTTTCCTTTTTCCCACAGTCTCTCTCCCCACCTGTCATGGTGTTTTTTATTTGATATTTAATGACATACCCCCTTGGGCATGGGGATGCTCTTTGGATGAGTGGAGAACTACATAGGGCTCAGGGACCCACCCCGAGGACGGAGTGTGTGCACTTGTGGGACCCACCATGCCTGAGTTTCCCTTCTGCCTATGGGATCAATGCCCCTTCCCAGATGGAGGGGCCCCAGAAGGAAAGCAACTTCAACATCAGCAACCTGATTCAAGGGGGGTACACCACCGTGTCATGTGCCAAATATAAGCATGTGAGCACTGTGAGCCCGGAGCAAGGCCAGCTCCCACCATGCCCCACCCCAGACTCACCAAGGTAGATGTGCCCACTCCACCCCACCTGCAATGGGGGCAGAGGGCATTTGCAGTCATTAAATGAGGGCAGGGCCCAGGATGCCAGAGGCCAGTGAGGTCAGGGAGTAGCAGAGATGGGACTGTACATGAGCCCAGGCTTCAAGTTCCTGGCACCACAAGGTATCCACAAAGTGGATTTAGTATTTTCCAGTGTGTTTTCTTTTATAACAAGGATGATATGTGCGGAAGGGGGATGTGGTATATATGCTTGCTCACACAGAGAATATTTCTGGAAGAACAAGATCTTCATAACATAGTTATGGGGAAGGGACAAAGAAACTAGGGATATGGAGTGAAGGAGAAAATTAGTTTTCATTGATACCTCCTCCTGTTGTTTGAAGATTCTCACCATATGCAGGTATTACTCCTTTAATTTAAAAGTAAAACTAGTTGCTAAAGAAAAGGAGTGATTGGGCCATAAGGAAGTAGAGCCCATGATTCTCTGTAGATTTGCTATCATGGATATGGGATACTTATGATTGGCATGAAAGGATGTATTATTTAGGGTTCTCTAGAGAAACAGAATCAACAGGAAATATTCATAAATATAAAATTATGAAAGTGTCTCACATAACTGGGAACATAGGGTCCAAAATCTGTAGGGCAGGCTGTGAAGCTGACAATTCTGATGGAGGGTGTTCTAGTTTGCTAGCTGCCAGAATGCAATATACCAGAAGCAGAATGACTTTTAAAAAGGGAATTTTAATAAGTTGCTAATTTATGGTTTTAAGGCCGAGAAAATGTCCCAGTTAAAACAAGTATATAGAAAGGTCCAAGCTAAGGCATCCAGGGAAAGATATCTTGGTTCAAGAAAGCCGATAAAGTTCAGGGTTTCTCTCTCAAGTGGAAGGCACATGGTGAACACAGTCAGAGTTCTCTCTCATCTGGAAAGGCACATGGTGAACACAGTCAGAGTTCCTCTCTCATTTGGAAGGGCACATGGAGAACACATGGCGTCATCTGCTAGCTTCTTCTCCTAGCTTCCTGTTTCATGAAGCTCCCCAGGAGGCATTTTCCTTCTTCATCTCCAAAAGTCACTGGCTGGTAGACTCTGCTTCTCATGGCTGTATCATTCTGCTTTGCTCTCTCTGAATCTCCTCACTTTCCAAAATCTTTCCTCTTTTATAGGACTCCAAAAACTTCTCAAGACCCACCCAAATGGGTGGAGACATGTTGTCATCTAATCCAGCTTAACAACCACTCTTGATTAAATCACATCTCCAGGGAGATCATCTGATTACAGTTTCAAACATACAGTATTGAATAGGGATTATTCTGCCTTTACGAAATAGGATTTAGATTAAAATATGGCTTTTCTAGGGTACATACATCCTTTCAAACCAGCACAGAGGGTCTGGACAAACTCCAGAATAGAGGCTCGCCAGCCAAAGCAGGAAGAGAGCCTGTCTCTTCTGAATCCTCCTTAAAAGGCTTCCAGTGACTAGATTAAGCATCACTCATTAAAGACACCCCCCTTTGGCTGATTACAAATGGAATCAGCTGTGGATGTAGCCAACGTGATCATGATCTACTTCTATGAAATGTCCTCATAGCAACAGACAGGCCAGCACTTGCCCAACCACACAAACAGGTACCACCACCTGGCCAGGTTGACACATGAACCTGACCATGACAAAGGTTGTAATATTCTCAGTTTGGATAAGACTTGCCAAGTTTCTAACCAGCAATGAGCACCAAGGATGAGAGACATGTGAAGCATCCGAAGAATGGGATAAATGGCAGAGGAGTAGATGGGAAGGAGAAGGAAGGGAAGGCATCAGGAATCCAGAGGAATAATTAGCCTTGAGAAAGAGGAGAACTAAATCTTCTTCTAAGACTGGAGGAAAGAATGTTTACATAGATGCAGACATAGATGATTATGTAGGTAGCAGTGGGAGACTCCAAGCTTGGGTGCTGTCAGGTGCTCTCTCAAAGGAGACAGCAAGGTCAACTGCCACGAAAGGTAGTAAGAGCAGAGGTATCTATGTGCAAACAGTTACAAAGACTTGAAAGAAATACATCAAGTTGTTAACACTGGTAAATTTCAGGGATCTTTTAATTTTGCTTCTTTGCACTATTCTGATTTTAGAAAACTGAAATTTTAAAATTCTCTAAAAATTACTCGTCAATTTTTAAATAGCTTTTTCCTGAACTGTGGTTGAAGACCTATATCAGGAATGTCAAAGTGGTGGTAGCGTAGTGATATACATCTCATCCACACCGTCACTTCACATCCAGTACTGTATATTCACCCCAGGAGAAGGAAGGGCTGGTCCCGATGTCCACAAGTCACAGCATAGACATTCCATTGGGCTTTGCCCTGCTCTGCCTCAGCAGCAGTGAGCCTACTGTGCAGCAGCCCAGCTCTACTCTGGGGCACTGCTAGATTCTGGTCAGAGGACGACTGGAATTAAAATCAAGGACCCACTGAAGTGGAGGCATCAGGACCGCCTAAACAGTGCCAAAGGCTATACATAAAAGTTTCTCGGGAAAGTGGGCTTTTTGATTTTAATGCTGTGACCAAAGACATCTGCTGCCTCCATAGCTGAGGATACCACATTACTCAGGTATGGGACTCCCTGCACCAGACGGAGCCCCCCAGAGAAATCTCAGCTCCAGAAATAAACGAGCACTTAATAACACGTTTAAACAAGACCATGTATGCAGATACACCAAACACACATACAAGACGGTTTCCTGCCTAACTTGAAAGAATGGAGACTATGAAACTAGAGAAAGGAAAACGTTTATGATTTTAAGACCTGAAAAGTCACAGCACCTCAAAGTCCCTTATGCTGAGGGAACATTTTCATTTTCTAGCTTTCTCCTTGCTGCTTACTTCACAACACAAGCAACCGTTTCTGTCTTAATAAGCAGGTGCCTCACTTAGTGGTCATTTCATTACTTGCAGAGCAAACAGTTTGCTTCCATTAGCTAAGGTGAAAAATAAGCCTGAGATTCTCTTACAGAATCTCATGTGCTAACTAATCTAGTCTTGCTAATTTGGGTCTCAAGCATCTATCTGGGAAGTTCTTATCCTACTCCAACACTGAATACTTCACATGAACTTTACCACATCTTAACTTTGTTCTCAGGCAATTTTGGCAAAACTAATCCACCACCAGTTTCAATTGTAAAGAAAGTCACCACAATGAGGCAAGCTTCTGGAACATTCTCAAAATAGGCTGCAGTTTAAAATATACTAATAACAAAGGAATAGTTGTTGAGGGCAAACCTTCTGATCAAACATTTTCAGAGATTCTGTCCAATTTTAGAATCTTTTTGAAACACTGCCAAAGAATCCAAAAGTCAAAAGACCACTCTTAGTTTCATGTCATCTCACACCTTCTCTGTGGAGTCTTATGACAAGTAGGGAAAGAGTTGGGTTATGGTATTTCTCTTTGAAATTGCAGTGAAAAATTAGTAGAGGTATGCAATTTAAGCAAAAAAATAGTATTAAAACTTATAGGCTCTTCTAAAACTGACTGAATATGTAGAAAAATGTGTATTTTTTAGTACCTCTGAACTCAAGGAGAGTGAACCAAATGAATGTCTATATTGAGCCAAGGAGAGCAATCTATTTCAACTGTATGAAATAGTGCTGATTTTCATGGCTCTTAACTAAAAGTGCATTGCCCTTCCTCTTCAGCCTAAATCACATTCAATTCATTGCTCTATAGAATGATTGTGACTTGAAGAATTTTATATTCTAACTTTTGTTGATCCCTTATATGCTCTAAAAAGCTGAGCTTCCTTTACCCTAAGAGAAATGGCAGTGGGGCTAATCTAGTTTATCTGAAGGACTGCCGAGTCTCCACCCCATCCAAATTGGCTTAATGCAGAGCACTGGTATAAGCATTATTTTTCAATTTTTTGAACTGGTTTTACAGATTATCTAGTAAAATGTCACATTGGTTTCATGAATTTCATACACTTGCAAGTGAATAATTCTTTTTCAGAATGTACAACGTGCAAAAATAACCTCAGAGAACCAGAAGTACATTACTGGATATGTAGATATAGCAAGCATCTTCCACATCTATCATTTAGATAAGAAGAAACCACATGTATTTTTGTCAAAATTTAAAGGATATGCTCATAGTGGATTGTTAAGGTGGAATTATGTACCTCAAAGAGATCTGCCGAAGTCCTAAGCTCCGGTCCCATGAATGTGACTGTATTTGAAAATAGGATCTTTAAAATTAGTCATTACACTGAGTCATTAAATTCAAGCCAAACCGAACTACAGCGGACCCTAATCCAGTTTTATTATTACTCTTATAAGAGGAGGAAATTTGGACACATAGACAGACAAAGACAGAGGGAAGTAGGCTGTGTGCAGATGAAGGAGGCAGAGACTGAAGTGATGCATCTTCTTCTAGTCAAAGAATACCAAGAATTGCCAGCAAATACTAGAGGGTGGGAAGAGGCAGGGAAGTATTCTCCCCTACAAGTTTCAAATAGAGTATGACTTTGTTGACACCTTGATTTTGAACTTCCAGCTTCCAGAACTGTGAGACAATATATTTCTGTTGTTTAAGCCACTCAGTTTGTGGTACTTTGTAATGGCAGCCTAAGGAAACTAAGACATGGATTATTAAACTTTACTGTACTTTGACCCAAGTCAAATAAATCAATATTAATTATATAAATACTAGTTGACCCAAACTATATCAAGCTACTCTATGTAGTATATCATGCAAAAGATCCAAACAAATATGGATTTTCACTGATATTTTCCACAAAAAATAATAATGGGAAAATTATTATATTCTTGGTGAAAAAATGATTGGTTTAAATAATGTTTATATTATATTAATTTTCCCCTTTTGAATTTGTAAAATGCAAATACTGGAGAATCTCTAAATGCTCAAAATAGAATCTCAGTAGATTACATGCCTTAACAATCAACAACTTTTGGCACAGATGATCACTCTTCTCCTCGGAACAATGTCTTCACTTGGCTCCCAGGACATTACACACACTTGGTTTTCCTCCTCCTCACTGGTCACTTCTTCTCAGTGCCTTTTACTGGCTCTGCCTCATCTTGTCAACTTAGTAACATTTAAGTTCCCCAGAACTTTTCCCTGGGTTTCTTTTCTTCTCCACTTACTCCCTTTTTGACCCCATCCAAGCTCATGGCTCTGAATACCATCTATTCACTGATTATCCCAAATTTATATCTCTAGCCCAAAACTCTCTCTTGAACTTCAGACTCATATGTCCAACTACCACTTGATATCTCTGTTCGAATGTCTAATAGGCATCTCAGCTTTAACATAAACAAAACTGAGCCTCTTTCTTCTGGATTCACTATTATCTCAGTTTTTGGAAATTCCATTCTTCCAGATGCAAGGAAAAGTCCTTGGAATTGCCTCTAACTCCTCCCATTCTTTAATACTGCATAAACCCAATCCATCATAAAAATCTTTTGGCTCTTCCTCCTAAATAAATACAGAATTCAACCACTTCTCAGTATGCCCATCATCCGCTCCCTAGCCCAAGCCACAATGAACTCTCTGTTATTGGAATATCTATTCTCAACACTGCAACCACAATGATTCTTTTAGAACATAAGTCAGAGTCTATGATGCCTCTGTTTGAATCTCCAATGATTTCTCAGCTCACTCGCAGTAAGCCATATTCTTAAAAAGAAAGTTATCCATGAGGTCCCACATGATCTGTGCACACACGCACACACAAATGCACACTATATTTCTCTGTTCTTATCACTTATTACTCCCTCTCATCTTCTGCTCTTAGCTGTACTAACCTTCTGGTTGAGCCTCAACCCCTTAAGACATGCTCCTGTATCAGCGTCTTTTCAATGGCTATAAATATCTTATGAATTTTCACCATGAAAGGAAAATATTTAACTCCATTTTTGAAGGCCAAAAAATAAATTACACGTTCAAATTCATAGAGGTAATTAGAAGCAGAATGAGGCACTTATATGACTTTCAGTCACGAACTGAGAATAAACAGAAAAAAGCGCTATTCTTTGAAGAACAATATAAAGAATGGACAATGCCAATTATGCCAAAGAGAACTCAACATGGCTCCCACTACTTGTCATCTATCCATCACCCACCCTCGCAGTGGTCATAAAGCTATGACAGTAAAAATCTTGGTGGCTGCAATAAGAAGAGGATTTGTGGAAAGCTTAACAGCAGGAAACACAAGTTGACGTTTTGTCCACAGTTGAAGAAACTTATTCAGGTAATGTTTAATCAAGAAGTCAGTCTCTTCTGCCCCTAAAAAAAATGAAGGGTTTACATAGAGCAACCACATAAAAGAGAAAGCAATGATACTCCAGGAACAGACGATTTCAGGGCTTGTCACTAAGGGCAAAGAGATTAATGGAGAATAAATGTCTTTAACTTTCTGTATCATATATGAGCTATTCCAAAGGATCAGGTTATCAGGTCACTCACATAAATCAAAGGTCTTACCTAATGTCCAGCCTTACTAATAATTTTAATAAGAATGCAAAAAATTAAGCTACATAGGTATAGCAGGGAACAGTCTGAAATCTTAAGCGCATCATTTGAACCCTCTGGCCCAGAGTAATAGATGATTCTCCAGGAGAAGTACAGTTTTCTCTCATACCCAGACAGTTATGTCAGTGACATCTGTGATGCTATACCCCTTAAATCCACAGATTCTAGCTTTGTTTGCTATAAGCATCTTAAACCAAGAACATCCTGCTAATGCATCTCTTAAATAAGGACTCGTCAAGAAAATATCATTAGTTCATATATATGCATATATATGAACTAATGATACTAAAATATCATTATTAATTAGCATGTTGGCAAGGATATTATTATTCGGGGTCCCCTGTCTTTTCTCTTTCCTAGGAATGAATCCCTATGTTACCATAAAGGGACAGAAATAGGTCACAGACTGTCTGCTTAACGTCTCCTTCCCAGTGTCAATCTACGAAGTAGCAGGTGAGAGTAACAGTATTTCCATATCATTATGGAAATAGAGTTAACAATGACTCAGTACTTAGAGTTTGAACTTTACGGAGTGGTAGATGAGGTATCTGGAAATTCATTGCAGATAGTACAAATGGTTTCATATAAAGGAGAAACTTAAAAATAGCACAAATTTGAGACAGCGTGACATAGTAAACCACAGCCAAAAGACAACCAAACAGTCACAAGGATGAACAGAACTAATGTCCTTAGCCTAACCACTATACACAAAATTTTTGTCTATATTAAATATGTATTAAATTGCATCTATCGTGTGGGTTCTGTTTTCTTCAAGACGTCTTATCATTGTCATTACTATGGCTCAGATTTAATGACTTCCTTCCAGAATTGTTAAGTTGAACCAGATCATTCCCCACAACACTTGCAGTGTTGAGATTATGGTACCCAAAGATGGTTTTAAAAAATTATTCTGCGATCCTGTTAAAGTGTGGCATACATTATACACTCTCATTATTTCTCATAAAGTTCTCCTAGGTATCATAAAGAGCAAATTAAGCATCAAGGCCTCTGCCCTCAAGGAAATGATAGTTTAAAGAGCACAACAAACTGAGAAATCAGTAAAATGACTGTTCTAACTCTGACCCAGCTGAAGTGACAGATGTTATTAAGTGAATATATAATGGAGACTTAAACTCTGGCTCTGCCACTACCTATCTGTTGGACCCTGGCACACCACTTACTTTTACTAGCTCTCAGTTTTATCATCTATGCGATAAACAAAATTTAGATTAGATGATGCACCGGCCCCTTCAAGATCTAAGTTCGTGGAGGAAAGACGTAAAACAATATACCGGAAGAAAATTAGCATTCATGATATTGGTGTGATGGAATGTCTCATTGGGTACCAAGAACTGAGCGTTATGCAATGTGCATTTTGTTTAGAAAAGAAACTTTCCTCTTTCACATATTTAAAATCATCTGAATCATTGCACAGCGGAAGGACTTGAATTGTCCTTGTATTAGTACTTATATAAATAGAATGCGATCCTGACCCATAGTTTGGTCTTCAGATCCATAAACCCTGACCCTGTTTAGGTAAAATGTCTTAATAAGCTTTATGCCTTCAGTTAAGCCATACAGAAAGGGCTTGTTTGCAAGATAAGGGGGAAAAAACCCAAACTCTTAAAAGGGACATTCTGAAATCTTAGGGAATATATTCCGGTTTTCTGGTCAAGATACTCCCATGAGAATCTGAACTATTTCATGAGCATCTGGAGGCTCACTATTAGTGCACCCCACATGTTATGGTCTACTGGAGACCAGGAATTTACATACTCTAATCATGGGGGACTCTTTCTAACCCTAACCAGTATAAACGAGAATTACTGTGAGGCTAGGATGCTAGACGAGAAATTGGCAAAGCCTATGCTGATTGGAGAAGTTATGCAATTTTTTTTCTTAGTCTTCTATAACTCTAAAAATAAAGAGGAGAAAAAAAATCTAGTTCAAGTTTTGAAAAAAAAAACACCTCATAATGGCAGAAACATTTGAATTTCTTAACTGGTGCACAAGAGAGAGGAAGAAAACGAGATGGGTAGAGATTTAAATTCAATTCTTTTCTTCTATTGTGTGAGACTACAGCATCAAAAACTGGCAATTGAGAGAAGAGATACATCATTATACTTATTTATAGCATTAACTACTTTACATTCATCCACACAAGTGAAACTGTAAAAAAAAAAATTATAAAGGGAGTGTGTGGTTCTTTCATTGGCTTGTCTGTAATACTGGATTGGTCCATAAATTAATGTGTATAAGAGGACGGGGAGAAAAAAAAAGAATTCAAAGCTCTGCCATTATAATTACAGCTCTTTAAATATCAAAAGACACAAAGAAAGATTCCTTTTGAAAAGCCTACCGACTCTCTTGGCAAGACACTATTAATTACTTGCATAAATCTGCAGTTTGTACACCCAGAGCTATGGGTGACATTATTACATTATCCAAGCTTTTAACAGTCCCCATTGGCCTCAGTGTGTGTTCCCTTAAATTCTTGTTTACCAAGCAATCCCTCTGTAAACTTCAGTTTCCTGCTCAGAGAGAGAGAATAAAAGCTCGGGAGTAACAGACAGCTTTGAGTCCCTCATCACCGTCTATAACTCACACAATTCAATTAGAAAAACTGTACCATGCAAACTATTAAATTAGGCTGGAGATTGCCATGAGCAGTAATAATACAACAATCTTATTTAAAAACAAGACATATAGCTTCCATAAACAAACTGTTTATAAACAGACCACATGAGCAAATGGAAAATTAAAAGTGGGCCTCCAATCTAAATTAATAGTTAAAGCCCTAGGGGAAGTACATCTAGTGTAGAGGTAGTTATATCTTAGAAAACATTTGCCCCCCAAACTTCTACCTTTTGTATATAAATTTAACCAATGTTTCTCTTTTGGGCATCCATTGCATAGGAAATTTAATAGAATTAAAATCTGGCCCATGGTTTTATGGTTTTTTGCAATAAACACAGACTCTAGGGAACATCTTCCAAGCTGCTGTAGGGGAGAGAGGGGGAGTGTGTTACTTAATAAAATGAAAACCCAAATTCAAAACAGCAAATGTATCCCCTGCCGTACCCAAGTGCCAATTTTCAGCTTTAACCAGGCACAAGAACACTTTGCAAAATATAAAAGTGGAAAATGGATTTATGACCAAGCTGAACTGGTGCACATCATCTATTTGGGGAGGAAAGTTGGTGAGAGAGAAGCAAGCAAAGCAGGCAGCAGGTCAAAACCCAAATTACCTGAAGAACTTCTCCCCAAGGAGAAAGCAGTCACTGCTCTTCCTCGTGGCCCAGCCGATGGAAACCCAACGCGACAGGGGGTCAAGTCAGAATCCTTGTGATGACTGCAAATAGCAAAGATTCAAGGATTGATGTGAGAGGTGACCCCACTCTCACAGCCATTAAACCTGACATGACACCATTTAATATTACAAGTTGTTGTGTTCCTCCTAATTAGCCAACAAGCCAATTAATTATAAGACTTGGCTAAGGGCCAAATTCTGTTGATACCATGAAGCTTGATCATGTAACAAAATGGAATAGTCCCTTTATAGCCTCTCAACCTGTTATGTTTTTAATCACATAAATGAGCACAGGGATATTTTGAATTTTGGAAGTATGGGGAAAATCCAAGCATATGCAGATATATGTGTCAGTAGATAACTTCAAGAACACATAGATTGACCTAACAATGTAGACCATAAGGTAAAAATGGGTTTTTGTCTTTGGCAGGTATCTATATGTTTGTTAAGAACTTGTTGGTAATATCTCAGGGCCTCCTGGGGAAAGTCTGCAAAACTTTTGAGCTGAAGGATATTCTGTAGATACTGTGTAGTTCTGATACAATTCCATTTTACAGTTGAGGATATAGAGAGACAAGGAAGGTACATCTTTTATCAGATTTTCACAAATAATTAATGGTAGAGTTAGGATTCAAATTCAGACATCTCTTATTTGAGGATTCTTTTTGCTGTTATGCTGAGAGTAGAAACAGTGAATAGATAAGTATTGACTTTCCTTAAATCTAGCAACTTCTTTTTGCCACAGTAGCTATGGTCTAACTAAATAAACACAAAAAGGAAAGAACTCTAAAAATAAATATGTTGTATGGGAGATGTTTTAAAGTATATTTTTCTGGAAGGAGAAGCAAGAGTCAAATTAAATTATGTCACTCTCTTACATAAAACATTTCAGTGACTTTCTTTTGTTGCTCTTATGATGAAATACAAACTATAGCCTTTAAAGCTCTGCCTCAGCCTCTCTCTCCAACCTTTTCACATGCCATTCTCCCCTCAACCAATACTTTCCTATGTCATTGGACCCCTTTCTGCCAGTAGCAATGGTCTATTACTATCTCCTTCCCTACATCATAAGCCCCATACTTGTCTTTCTTTTTATCATTTTTAGTCTCGGTGCCCAGTAAAGCATCTGTCTATATTGAATATATAATGTAATTGGTTTTTGTTTTGGTTTGCTAATGCTGTCAGATACAATATCAGAAATGGATTGGCTTTTACAATGGGGATTTTTTAGTTTACAAATTTACAGTTCAAAGGCTATAAAAATGTCCAAATTAAGGCATCAAAAAGAAGATAGCTTCCTTGAAGAAAGGCTGCTGGCATCCAGGGTTTCTCTGTCACATGGGAAGGCACATGGCAGTCATCTGCTGATCCTTCCCTCTTGGGATCCCTTGCTTTCAGCTTCTGGTTCCACTGGCTTTCTCTCTTAGCATCTATGGGTCCTGTCTGAGCATCTCTGGGATGTTTCTCTCTCTCAGCTTTCTCTCTCTCTCTCTCTTTTTCTGCCCTTTTTCCTCTTATAGAGGGCTCCAATAAAGGATTAAGACCCACCTTGAATTGGTGGGTCACATCCCAATTAAAACAACCTAACCAAAATGTCCCACTCACAAACCTGCACCCACAGGAATAGATTAAAAGAACATGCCTTTTTCTGGGGTGCATAGCAGCTCCTAACTACCACAGTTCCAATAAATATATGTTGAATACATGAATGAAGTCATGTATATAAAACCCTTGGAAAATTTCCAGGATGTAAAGAATTGTAAAATACTAGGTGTTCTGGGTGCACAGGATGGTTCAGTGGTAGAATGCTCATCTTCCATAAGGGAGACCCAGGTTCGATTCCTGGACCATGCACCTAAAAAATATATATATATATATTTTATAATATATACGTATATATTATATGTATGTATATAATATATACGTATATATTATAAATATATGTATTTTATATTTATTTACTTATTTATTTATTAGGTGTTCTATTTATTTCTTACTACATTTATAATCTGATTTTTACAAATAACTTCTAAAAGACAGATTTATTGCCTAAAGCAACAATACATACATCAGCATGCAAGTATCACAGACATTGTATTGTACAATGACCTCTGGATAAGCCAGAGTGAGTAAAAACATGCTACTTTAATCATCCCTCATACAGTTCCTTGTATTGCCCAAACTGAGCATTCTTTTTTTTAGGTGCATGGTCCGGGAATCAAACCCGGGTCTCCAGCATGGAAGGTGAGCATTCCACCACTGAACCACCCATGCACCCCCATACTGAGCATTCTTATAACTCCAACTCTTATTAAGGGAAAAGAGGGCTACTTGCCCAACTGGCACAAATCATTCAACTCCTCTACTCTCCCATCCATGTTTGAAGGGCAAAATATTCTCAGGCCACACAGTCTCCGTCTGGGACAGATATATGGGGGGGCAGATATGGTGTCATTGACCCCTCCCTGATCATAATTTGATTGATTTAGTTGAATTTCAGTCCTTTCCAGGGAACATAAAAGGGTTGTAAGAGTATTGTCCAAACAAAAAACATGGGACAACAAAGTCTTGAATTCTGAGTGTGGCTCAGTCCCCACTGGCAATGGTCCCCACCTGATTCTCACCATCAGAGCAGAGCAGGCCACCCATTGGCTCATCCCAAATGCTGCTCCATCCAGCGCTTGGGATTCACTCTCTTTTCTATGTGTGTTTTTGGTAGTGTGATGTGTGATAAAAGGGTCAATTGCTTTATCTTGCTCAAGATGCCATGCAAAGTAAAACAGTTTAATGGCCATGTCATTCTGCCTAGTATAACATTATTTCTCACCCATTTACTCAAAATGAAAACACAATCAGTATCTCTATCTAAGCATTTTAGATTTTCTTTATTCAGGTCCTTGGGACAGAAGCAGTCTCTACATTCATAAAGTCTATATTTCAATTGGGGTGGAGGGCAGAAACAGGAAATAAATAAATAGGTAAGCATATGCCTAAATGATAAGGGCTCAAGAGAACAAAAAGCAAAATATGGGAAAGAAGATATTGGGGCTGAGGTGAGGGAAGGCAGAATTAATATTTTTTATGGAGTGGTCAGAAAAAGCCTCTTAATTGGGGGCCATTGAGTAAAGACTCAATGAGGGAGGAAAAAATACAATTATCTGTGGAAATGGCATTCTGTACACAGGGACAACAAGTGCACTTATATTTACATGGGAACATGCCTGATGCATTCAAGGAACAACAAGAAAACCAGGTTGGCTGGAACAGACCCTGTGAGGGGATGAACAGGAAGAGATGAAATGAGAGGAAAACAGAGGACCAGTCCATGTACTACCTTTTAGACATTAACAAGGACATTGCTCTTACTCTGAGTGAAATGAAGAGCCATCGGGCAATTCTGAACTGAAGAATGACATGATTTGAGTTACATTTCAACAGGATCAATCTGGTTGTTAAGCTGATCACAAACAAGGATAGCAATGGCAGAAACAGAGAAATAACTTGGAAGGTGATTACATGAATCCAGACAAGAGATGATGGTAGCCCAGACTAGGGTGGTAGGAGAGGATGTAGCAAGAAATGGTTTAGTTCAGAATATGAAGTCTTTTGAAGGTATATCCCATAGGATTTACTGGCATATTGATGTAGCATTGGAGACAGAAGCCATGGATGACTGCAGGTTTCTTTGGCATGTTGAAAGTATTAAAATGTAGTTACCTTTACTGAGATAGTAAAACTTCAAGAGGAGTATATATGGGGTCAGGAAGTGGACTGCAAATCAAGACTTTGATTTTGGACATGTTAAATTTGAGAGGCCTATTAGACATCATTAATTTTTATGATTAACCACGGCAAACAGGAATAGGTGAATTGTATCATAATTAAAGGACAATAAAACAAGCTTCCATATTGGAGAGACCCAAATGGCAAGGAACCGAGGGTAGCCTCCGGCAAACAGTCCACCAGGAACTGAACCCTGCCAACAACCAGATGAGCTCAGAAACAGATCCTTCTCCTGTCACATCTGCAGCTGAGACCTTCCTTTCCACTGATAATCTTGATTAAGCTATGCCTAGATTCCTGATCCAGCAAAACAGTGAGATAATAAATGTGTGTTGTTTTAAGCTCTAATTTTGGGTTAACTTGTTATGCAGAAACAGGTAACTAATTCAAGATAATTAGAGTGACTGTAGACAGAAAAGAAAACTGAGGCTTGGCCCAGTGTTTAGAAGTCAGGAAAATGAAGAGGAATGTACAGAGATTGAACACCATCAGCAGGGAAACTAGGAGACTCTTTCCTGGTCTACACAAGGAGAAAGAAAAGATCAACGGATCAAATGCTACTAACGAGCCAAAAAAGATGGGGGCTGAGAATTGGTTGTTGGTGTTGTCTGCGGTGTTGAGATTGTTAATTCAATAGCACTATAAGAATAGAAGGGCAAAAATATTATAAACCTTAATTTCTTTCATTTAGATAGGCAACATTTCATAAGTGAGGTTTCCTTTAAGTAGGATATAGCTCTACCTATTGCCACTTGTTGCAGCTAATCATAAATGTTATGAATTTGGAGATTTCCAACTTAAAACATCTTGCTTATAGATTAACATAAGTGCATCATTCAAGGTCACGTGGCTGGCTAATACAAGGGTGAGGAATAGAAACAAGAGTAAAGAATCGTGACCTGGTATTCTCTCTGCTACATCGCATTACCTTTCTGGTTTCCAACTTCAATGTGAATAATTAAAAGTTCTAAAATGCTGTGTAGCAATATCAAGTATAGCTAACCTCTTACCTGAGACCTATTTATTTGTGATTTCTCATATTTAAAAGTTTGAGAATATCTTATTAAGAACAAGCATGTGGAGTATCTTTTAAATCCTTGATAATATCAATATATAAAAAGACAGGCACCACTGACATGAGAGAACCCAGGATTTAATTTAAAATCTCAAAAAAGCCAATAAAAAGGTTTCAGATAAAACATCTGCCAGTGATCACACTGTTTTAAGGAACGTTCTACAGAGCTACTCCTTAACATATAAAGTCATTTGTTTTATAGCGGTTTTTCGGAATTTTTCATTATTTTGTTTATTTATCCTGGGCAGGATTTAGATACCATTTTTGAACATGCGCTGTTATGACCGAGTATGTTAGAGTATGCAGTAACAGAACCAGTTAGGAAGAGGCAGGAATAAGATGAAAAATGCACAACATTGTGAACACAATGAACGGCGTTGAAATATCTATATATGAACAAAATTAAAAGGGGAAATGATAGAATGTATATATGGTAACAGAATAAAAATATTTTTTTAAAATCCATGGAACGGCACTACACAAATACTAAACCCTAAGTTAAACCATGGGCTTTAATTAATAGTTTAATCATCAAAACAGGCTATCACCAATTGTAACGTATGTTCCACACCAAAGCAAGGGTTGGTGGTAGGGTAGTATATGGGAAATGGGAATCCTGTATTTACGCATAATTATTCTGTAACCCCACACCTAAAACAAACCTTTGTCATCAGTGAACTCGAGCTAACATAGTGACCAAGGCATTTGCCCTCAAGGAAATGACAATGCTGTGGGGAGACAGACACATAAACAGGCTATTGCAGCACAATGTGAGAAGCATAATAAACACAGAATATAGTGGGTACAAAATAAAGAGGTTCTGAGCTCATTACATCTATCCTGACATCAGAAACAAGAAAAGCATGAGTAATGCCATAATCCCGGAGGGAAAGTTGTTCAGGGAGAGGCAGAAACATGGTCCAGGAACAAGTGCCATGGTCCTAGAGGTGAGAAAGCCTAAGCTCATTGGGAATGTAAAGCAAGAAGGCAGGAAAGGCCATTCTGATGATAAAGACTCAATGGGTGTAACAGTGGGAGTTATTGAATATTTCCAGAACCCCATAACTTTCCTTCAGGCCCCTTTCCAATCTGTATCATGCACCCCATCTCCCATCTCATGCCCACACCCAGGGGTAACCGCTACTCTAACATTCATCACCATAGATTAATTGTGCCTATTTTGCAACTTCATTTAAATAGAATCATACAGTATGGTCCATATCTTGATCTGGGCAGTGGTTACCCATGTGTGCATACACATAAATCAAGTTATATATTTAATATTTGTGTACTTGGTGTACTTTATTGTATGATAGTGTGCCTAAATTTTCAAGAAGGTGGAGGGTAGAGAAGAGAAAAAAAAACAAAGATGACCGCAA
The DNA here is from genome assembly GCA_004026745.1 of Myrmecophaga tridactyla. Taxonomy (NCBI): domain Eukaryota; kingdom Metazoa; phylum Chordata; class Mammalia; order Pilosa; family Myrmecophagidae; genus Myrmecophaga; species Myrmecophaga tridactyla. Next base: position 111,670 of record PVIY010002413.1, read on the forward strand.
GGCTGTTTCTCATGGCTTCCAAAAGACAGTTCACGAGATATTAATAGGGGCTTACATGAAAAAAGAAAAGTGTTCCATGTTCAAATAAACTTAGAAAATGCTGGTTTAAACTATGTTAAAACCATTTCTTTCTGCAAGTCTTCACTAAGATTTTACTACATTAATAAGCATGGTGAATTTCCAGAGGGTTGCGAAATCTCCAGAACTTCTCAAATCTTTTCTTGTGAAATATCTCTCAGGACTTCGATAAACATTGGAAAAGCTTACTTGTTTGGACACTGTGGCAAATCGATTCTGGGAAATAGGGAGAGGGATAATACACTTGTGGTGCCAGTGGGGAAATCCAACCAGACCTCCCAAGTCCAGCAGGCAACTGAAATGCGAAGATGGCATTCCAAGAGCAATCAGGCCTGGGGATATGGATTTGGAACTCTCTGACATGAATGATGATGAAGATGTGCAAGTAGAAATGGATTACATTCCCCAGGAAATGACTCATGTGAGAGGCTCCCAGAGCCCAAGGGGTAGCTGGTCAGGGGGGAAGGAGTTTGGAAAAGGGCCAAATGAAGAGGGCTTCGGTCTGGATAAAGCTGACCCAAGAGGAGAGTTTTCCTCCTCCTCCTTCAGGTTCAATGCCTCTGACCTCACTTCTTCCCATCTTAAATATTTTGCTCAAAGCTTGGCCCAATAGCCATAACTCAAAGCTCCATAACAGCCTTTAGAAGTTCCTATTGTTGGGGGCAGTTTTTACAGGATTCTTAACTGACCAAGAGAAGTGTAGTCTCCAAAATACAGGATTCACTTTCTTGAGAAGTTCACAAATTTTGAACAAAGGCATGGTTCTACAATAAAAACACTTCAGCAACAGGAGTGTGTTTTGCTTGCTTTTTCTTCTCAAAAAAGACAAAGAAATTTCATTTGAATTCAACATTTTTCATGCCTTGTGCTACTTGATAAACAATAGGTTTAACCAATAGTTATCCCCTTGGATTTCAAGATGTGCACACAGAGTACAGAAAAGATGGATTTACAGTTAAAAGTTAGGTATAAGTGAAAAGAAAACCAGTCAAGAGGAGGCAGAAATGAGATGAAAAAAAAGTCTTTGCTAATATTTTATGAAAAATTTAGAAAAAAACAAGATTTTGTAATACCAAAGAGAGAACCAATAAAGATCTTGTTTCTTCCACCTGACTAATCCGGGAACAGCAGAGAATGTCACTCATTTTAACCGCCTTAAAAAAAAAATGAATTTATAATATTGCCATCTGTTGGCATATGACAGATACAGCATTCCAACGATGCAGATAATGAAGCAAAAATACGGAAAATTAAAGGGACAGATGTGAAAAACTCACACACTCATTTGACATAGCGTTTCACATCTGTTCTCTCTGAAGGTTTCCCAGTAACACAAATCTAATTCCTGGATTCAATATCTTGAAATGTTATGCTGTGAAGCAAGCAACTCGCCTAGGACTTACTGATGATTCTATTCCTTCCAACACATCATGTATTTTCTCATCAATATTGGGAGTTTTCTATCCAAAAAATCAGTTTCTGTTATCTAGGGAGAATCTATGTAGGTATACATAGGTGTATATTATATTGCATTTATTTATCCATGTTTCTAAAATTTTGCCTTACTGGCATTTAAAGTCAACTGTGACAAGGAACACAAAAAATATTGTCATGCATATGTTCTACAGATCAGTCTAAGAAATTCACATTATTTATTAGAAGAGAGAAGAAAAATAGTAAGAATATTAAACAACACCTGATGCTTGGCATATAATTTTGTTTATTTAAAACTCTGAACTTCCTTTTCATACTTTCAAAATTTTGGACCATGTGAATATACTGCTGTCTTAGTTTATTGGCTGCTATGACAAATACTACATAATAGGTTGACTTAACAACGGGAACTTACTGACTTTCAGTTTCAGAGGCTGGAACGTTGGTTTCCTCCCAGGATCAGCAGTGTTCTACCTGGTCAGCAAGCCATGGGTTCCTTGGCTTTCCCATCTCATCACAATGTCCACTCCTTTCTCTTCTGGGTTCCATGGACTTCCTGCTTCTGGCTCCTCCTTGCAACTTCTTCTTTACAAGGCCTTCAAGCAAAAGATTAAGACCCATCCTGATTCTGTTGGCCACACTTTAAATATAAACAATATCTTCAAAGGTCCTATTTACAACAGGTTCACATCCATGGTAGTGGAATTAAAATTAAGAGCTTATTTTTTGTTTTTGTTTTTGTTTGGGATAGGGGGACTGTACATAACTCAATCTGCCACAATTACCTATTAAAAATTTTAGTTAAAAATAAATAAAATTAAATTTTAATTGCTGGAGCTTTCCATGCGCCTTCTATGTCCAGCAACACTGGGAGGATCAGGGTCCCCAAGATCAGCATTCCTCCAAAATGAGAGCCACAGACCACTGAGTCCTCATAGCAGGAGGATTCCTAGGAGACTATTTGAATTTTGTGTTTTTATTAAACAACCTTCTAAAAAAGCAATGAAAACATAATTTTAATCATCCAGATAAGAACATCATAAGTTAATAGGAACAAGAAACACTTTTTCCTTTGAAAGGGTCTATACATTCTTAAATTTGAGACATTGGTAAAATGCCTGCCATGGCACTTGTTTTTATGAATGTGTTAGCAACAAGTTGCTTCATCTAATAGTTGCAGGCCAATGTGAAATCAGCAGAAGTGAGCCTAGTATGGAGATCCTGTTTTTCAGCCAAATGACATCACAAGCTACAAGGGAAAAGATTTGGAGTTGCTGCCAAAAGTGGGTTCGCTTGCCTGATGCATACAGAAGTCAGTACCATGGAACCAAGATTTCAAGAAAAGGGCAAGTTTATTACATAGTTGTCTAGCAAGGAAACTGGAGGAAAGCTTCAGATCAAGTCTCCCGAGAACAAAATGAGGTCTGGGATTTTATACTGTCTCAGAAAAGAAGGCTAAGGAAGTGGCTATGGATAGGGAGAGATGACATAGACTAATCCAGAATAGGGGAAGTAGGCTTAAGGGGCAAGCTTTAGCAGGACATGCTCTGTTGCAAATCACGCTTGGTCTCAGAGTGGAGGCTTAGCATGCTCAATGGCTAAAACTGTGAGAATCCACCTTAACAGGTGCTACAAAGGGAAAGAAGAAAACAGTAACTTTTCTTGCCAGGAAGGAAGCTTCTTCAGAGTGAACAGGAGGAGACTGGAGCTCAAACAAAGGAACTGGTAACTTTTTCATACCAGTAAGGGAGCGGCTACTTCAGTGCAAAGGGGGTTGGTAAGTTGTGGTTTCATTCATACAGAGAAAAGTGGTGGGAGAATTGAGCTGTTGCAGGGCAAGTGGAGAAAATATGCTGAGCACAAAAGCTCCTGTATCTTTAGTGGTAAGTATCTTATCAGCAAAGCCACAACTTCTCAAGATCTCAACATATGTTAGTTATTTTTACTATTATTTATTCATCACAATAACACTTCAAGGTGGAAATTATGACGTCCAGTTTACAGGTGAGAAAACTGAGACTTGGGAATTTCCAGTAACTCTTGTCCAATGAGTAACTAACAGAGCTGAAATACAAGGCTGGTCTGGCTGGCTCTGAAACGGGTACCCTTTCCACTGCCCCAGCTGTTCCTCAGAAGCAACCCAAGGATTCGCTTTTTCTGTAGCTAACAATGAACTTGCAAGGACTTTGGTCGGCTCCACCAGCTAGAGTCCCTCTGCTTTGTTACTAGAATCAGGAGACATCTGGCCAGCGCTTCTGACTGTAGCAGTCAAAGTCTACCAAGACAAGCAAAGTACTAGTGATAACAGCAAGAGCAGCTTCCACAGATAAAGCAGAGATGAGTGTCTTCTAATGAGATAGAAACTATTCTCTACATCCTCCTCAGCCTCCTTGGGCTACAGGAAGCCCTCAGCTGAAAAGCGTCAATGTTGTATCTTCCTTCAGATGGAGTCTATGGAAAGGATAAGATAAGCAGTCATATATAGACATTCAATATATGTTTCTTTTTTTCTTCCAGAGACTTTTCTTATCTAATACAATTAAGAGGCTCTGCTATTTTCATAACCAAAGTAAAAATATAGAGTTATGGGTTGTTCTTGTTGTTGTTTTCTAGAGAAACCTCTTCTGCAACTTGATGTAACATCAAAGATCAACTGCGGAAAGGGATAGAGAAGAGTTCGGTGTATGGGGTAGGTGGTGGCTCACGTTTCAGATATTCCACTGCCTTCACCACACAACAGGGAAATAAAATTCTCTAGACTATCAAATGGAACAGGTCTCCCGGAATCGTCAATCCTTTTTATTTCTCATCATTAAATGTGCTCTGCATCAGTATAAAATGTAATAATGGTCCATGAAATGGATGCCTTTCAACCGGCTGACTTGCAGTGAAGTGGAAATAACAGAGATTTGCAGTGTGGTGGTGGTGGTGATGATGACGAGGAGAAGGCAGTATTTCTGAAGCATCATCTTCTAACGAGCTAAAGGCAGAACTGTACAAGGCCTTGACCATGACCAGTGAGGAGGGGTTCTACAGCTTTTAAAAATTTTTTTAAAATAAATCCTTGCAAATATGATCATCTATCTTCATCCAATTTCTGGAGGTTTCTTTTTTTAAAAATATTTTTATTGACAAATCTTTATACACATACAGTCCATACGTGATGTACAATCAATGGCTCACAATATCACATAGTGTATATTCATCACCATGATCATTTTTAGAACTTTGCATCACTCCAGAAAAAGAAAAAAGAAAAAAATGCATGCATCCCATGCCCCTTATCCCTCCCTCTCACTGACCACTAGTATTTCAATCTACCCAATTTATTTTACTCTTTATCCCCCCTATTATTTATTTATTTATAATCCATATTTTTTTTACTCATCTACCCGTACCCTGGATAAAAGGAGCATCACATACAAGGTTTTCACAATCACATAGTCACATTATAAAAGCTGTTTAGTTATACAATTGTCTTCAAGAATCAAGACTACTGGAACACAGCTCTACAGTTTCAGGTACTTCCCTCTAGCCACTCCAGTATACCAAACCTAAAAAGGGATATGTATATAATGCATAAGAATAACTTCTAGGATAACCTCTTGAGTTTGTTTGAAATCTCTCAGCCACTGAAACTTTATTTTGTCTCATTTCCTTCTTCCCCCTTTTGGTCAAAAAGGCTTTTTTCAATCCGTTGATGCCAGGTCCCAACAAATCCCGTGAGTTCTGTCTGGAGGCTTCCTATTAATGGCATGAGTTGCGACAAGGTTGAAGTGACCTACACCATAAACCCTTGCCACTGTCCATGCTGATAAATGGAGACACTGAGGCACCCAGAAAGATATGGCCTGTGCATTGACACCTTACTCAAATGGAGTTTTACTCTCACCTGCAGTACTGTGTTCCGTTTCCTAGAAGTTAAGTTGCAGCTTTATAACAAACATGTTCACTGAGTATTTATGTGAGTCCATTTCATGCCAGGTGCTAGGAAAGGAATGTGAAGGATTCAAGTCCTGAGAACTTCGAGTCAACTGAATTTTTTTATACTCTGCAATACCGTGTAAACGTGTGACAGTGGGATTAAATTTGGAGTTCTGTGGGAGCATGTAAAAGAGGTTCTAAAAGAACCTCTAAAAGAGGGTCAAGAGAAAACTTCGTAGAAAAAAGCCATTAAATTAGGGGTCGGACGATTGAGTAGAAGATATTCAGGTGAAGAGAGAGTAGAAAGGAAGTGTGTGCCAAGCAAAGGGACCATCGTGCACCAAAGCATGGGGGTGAGAGAGAGGGCTTGGTGCATTTGGCAAGTGAGGTCTGATTCAGAGTGCCTGGAGTGAGTGAGGAGCAGAGGGCAGTGGGGAGACCAGGGGCCTGAGAGGTCAGAAGGTGGCAAATAACAAGGGACCTTGGGAGCCATGCCAGGAGCTTGGTCTTTGGACTAAGGCCAACGGCAAGCACTTTGTTCACATCGCCTTACATGAGGTATGATCAGGCCAAATGCAGATCAAGAGAGAGAGAGAGACGAAGAGTTTGAAAGATGTGTTATATATGCACCATCCCCTGAGGAGAGAGCAATGTGCTGCCTCGCAGGACCACATGGAGAAAACAAGGCAGAGAGAGCAGGTGGGACTGAGTGTCTTTACTGTGGTTTCTGTGAGAAGTGTGCAAGGGTGGGACAAGGACATGCCAGCATGCGGATGGCTGGCTGGATATGAAAGTGGCACCCCCGTGAATGGGATCAGAATTATCTCAGAAACGAAGAAGTACAGATGTGGCTTGGCCACCTGGGGACGGCCATCAATTTACAGGAGATAGAAAATATGGCTAATATAGTAAGCTATCAAAAGGTTTTAAGAATGGGAGTCACATAAGCATACCAGCGATAGCATCCTGCGAGTGAGAATAGAATAGAGGAAGTGAAAATGAGTATGTACTGCATGCAGTTAGGAGACTAAGTGCAAAAGCTGTGTGGAAAAGAGGATAGTGTGAACTAAGCTGAAGTATTGAGCAGAGTGATGGCTCATGGGAAAAGCTCGATAAATGGCATATATTACGACTAATGTTAATAATAACGGGGTGGCAGAAAAGGGTGGGATGAGCTATATTAAAGCTGACTGTTAGCTGTAGGCAATGAAAAACAGGGGCAGTCGAGGATGACATGGGTTTTCTGTCCAGTTCAGCTAGTCGCCCTGTAGTGGGCATGGGGGTGTGCACCATTCAGAGAGCCCTTTCAGGACTGGCCCAGTGCTGAGAGCTTTGGCACCAGCCAAGCTCAGCCACGTCTCTATCTAGGAAAAGCCCTCAGTCAGAGGGCTCTGTCACTGAGGTCACAGCCCTCCCTTGGGCAGCCTGCCACCGATGACTGGGCCAGCCTTGTGCCAGAGGGTCTCACAGAATTTGCAGAGGCCTTTGCTGAGCCTGCATAGCAGTACAGGGTCTCCCTCAGCCCAGTCTGTCCACGGGACTTTACCTCACCCACAGGTGTCCATCCTGCTGCTCCCAAATCTTACCCTAGAGCCTGTTTCCAAGGGAGCCCTAAGATAGTGTTGTGAGCTGAACTGTGAAGTCCTAACCCTCAGTGCCCTTGAATGTGGCCTTATTTGGAAATAAGGTCTTTGCAGATGTAACTGAGTTAAGGAGAGGTCATACTGGGTTAGGATGAGCCCTAAATCCAATGACTGGTATCTTTAAAAGAGAGTGAGATTTGAAGACTCTCTTATCTCTCACACTCTCTCTCTCTCTCTCACACATTCTCTCTCGCTCTCTCTCTCTCTCTCTCTCTCTCTCACACACACACACACACACAAAGTTGGCCATGTGATAACAGAGGCAGAGAAGGGAGTTATGCATCCATAGTTTTGCCCAGGATTGCTGGCAACCACCAGAAGCAAGGAAGAGGCAAGGAAGCGGTCTTTCCTAGAGCCTTTAGAGGGAGCCTGACACTGCCAGCACCTTGATTTCAGATTTCTGACCTCCAGAATTGTAAGAGACTAAAGCAAACATTCAAAACATTCACCCTGGATGAGAAGGCAGTTTAGGCAGGCAGCAGCTGGTTACTATGCTTTCACTTTACTCCAAACGTTTAGCAGCATCTGGAAGGAAATCAAGAGGCGTTTTTTTTTTTTTTCCCAAGTGCTCTCTGGACCACTCCCTGGAGACTTAAAAACTAAGGGGAACCTAATACAAAATTTGCAAAGTGAAGGAGAGTCTTTCCCTGGTATGGCTTTGGTTAGAGCCAGAAATCAGGAAACTCAAGGGTGGCAGAGCTGGTGGCAGTAGATTCATTCAAACAATCACCAAAACTAAGAGAGCCACAAGGAGTCAGCCAGGGAGGGTGGGGAGAGCAGGCGAGGTCCAGAGCTCAGGGGAAGGGGCTGCACCCTTGTGTTGGGTGCAGGTGGTGAAGCTAATCCTTGATCCTTTACACCAGAGCCTAGATCCATCTACAACAAAGGAGAAAAATAAGGGCGATATCATGACATTTACAGTAAGCAAATATGACCTGCACAAAGCCAAAGCAGTTTTGCTTCCCTTTTAATTCATTAAAAAAAAAAACTCAACCCATTATCCTAAATAGTTGAAAAATAATTTACTTTTCACTGCAGTCTTTGGGAAAACAAAATACAAAACTCCTTAATAATCCTCTTACCCCACCTCTTATTCTTCTACCCCCAGTCTCCCTCCTCTCTCCAAACTTCCATCTCTCACACTCAGCCCACTCCCTTTTCTCTCCTGCCCCTTCACCCTTTCTGCATAATTTTCTTTTCCTGACAGTGATGCACTAACCTCTGCAACATACCTCCCAGTACCTTCTCAAGCCTCTCAAGTCTGTGGATGTGTGTATATGCTTTGGAGAGAGGAGCTTTGCCCGTGGCCCCCAGGACACAATGTCCTGGCCTGAAAGTACCCCAGACACAGGCTCCTTCTTCATGGAATTGGGACAACGTTTTTGCTTTCATTCCTGCAAATATTGGACTAAAGTTATTACACGTAATGACTGTTCTTTATGTCAAGATTATATCCAGCCCACTTTTTTTTTTTTTTTTGGCATAGGCAGGCACCAGGAATCGAACCTGGGTCTCCGGCATGGCATGCAAAAATTCAGCCACTGAGCCACCATCGCACCACCCACTCCCCACATTTTAAGTGTTAAGGTATATCTTTCATGAAATGATTGTGATAGCAAATGGTACATTTGTTTATTGGTTTTAATCTACTTGGGTAAAATATTTGCAACCATGGGTCACCCTTCAAAATGTTCTGTAAATTTCATTAGTTCAAGAAATACAAAAGTCTTGGAATCACTGTATGAAGATAATATGCAGAGAAGGAACACAAAGCGTGAAGCTGGAGGTATTCAGGGTTATTAGCCTGCAAAACACTGACAGTTATTCACTATTGGAAAAAAAGAATTTGAGGAGAGGTTAAAAAGAAAGCAAGCAGCAATAAGGGTTAGTAACAATACCAGGTGTGGTGGATTGAAGCTGTGTGTACCCCAGAAAAACATGTCCTTAAATCTAATCCATTTCTGTGGGTTTGAGCGCACTGGAAGTGAGACCCTTTGATGAGGCTTCTTCCGTTAAGGTGTGACCCACTCATTCAGGATTGGTCTTAATCCTACCATTGGAATCTTTTATAAGAGAATGAAATTCAGACAGAGAAAATCAAAGAACCACCAAGAAGCTGAAATCAGTGAAACCCAGAAGAGAGGGGAGAGGCCAACAGATGCTGCCATGGGCCTTGTCCTGCGACAGGAGCCAAGAGTTCCCGCAGCCAGCCCCAGAACACCAGTCTCTGCAAAGAAAGCACTGCTTTAATGATGCCTTGATTTGGACACTTTCCCACCTCAAAACCATGAGTGAATAAATTTCACCATTGTTTAAACCAAACCATTTCATGGTATTTGCTTAAGCAATCTAGGAAACTAAAATACCAGGCAATATGGGAAAGGTCTTTTCAGATGTGATCATATGTAGTCCCTGCAGCTGCCTTGTAAGACAGGTACCATCACCTGGATGTCACTGAGGATGAACCCGAGGTTCAGACAAGTTAAGAGGGTTGCTCAAGTCCCCTCAGCAATGTGACAGCATAGCTGCAGATATGAGAGGCCACCCCCACAGCTGCTGGAGTCAAGGGAGACGTCACTGCCTAGAGGTTGGTGCTCAGAGACAGTGGGGTTAAAGGTTCAGTCCTACCACACCCTGCGCAGCACCCCTAAACAATGAGTGGGGCTGAGGCGTGCCCTTTCATCTAAGCCACCGATGTGTTTTCTTTCACTGTAGATTAGATTTGCCTTTTCTAGAATATAACAGAAGTGGAATCATAAAGCATGAGTCTGGCTTCTTTCACTCAGCAAAATGCATTTGAGATTCATCCATGTTACAGGTATCAGTAATCTGTTCCTTTTTATGGATAAGTCATATTCCATGGTGCGGACATGCCACATTCTGTTTATCCATTTAAGGAGATGTGGAGACAATCTCTTGAGATCGAAATAAATTGAAGACTGCGTGATTGTGAAAACCTTGCGTCTGTGCTCCTTTTATCTAGGGTATGGACACATGAGTAAAAAATATGGATAAAATATAAACAAATAATGGGGGTACGAAGGTTAAAATAAATTGGGTAGATGGAAATCCTAGTAGTCAATGAGAGGGAGGAATAAGGGGTATGGTCAGTATGAGCTTTTGCTTTTTTCTTTCTTTTTCTGGAGTGATGCAAATGTTCAAAAAAATAATTATGGTGATGAATATGCAACTATGTGATGATATTGTGAGCCATTAATTGTACACCATGTCTGGAATGTTTGTATGCTAAGGATGTTGTTTGTATGTTAACTTTTATCAATAAAAAAATTTTTTAAGAAACAAATTGAAGAGCCTTGAAGATGGATCCAAGCAAATAGAGGATTTTTATTATTCACCTCATTAAATCACCAAACATCACCCAGGTACATATAGCCATACAAAGGGCTGTGAAGTTTAATTCCCTGTTCACCAGGTGTTTCTTCTGTAATCTCAACCTCAGAACTTTGCCTCCAGTTATCGATCATTTTCTTTCTTTCTTTTCAAATGAGCTAACTCTACTACTGCATCCTGACAGCATAATTAGCATTAGCCCGGGGAGAGGAATTGTGCTGCATTAAAAAAATAAGTACTGTAGACAGATACTTTTAGATCTTCTTGCATGGCTAAGGAAGAATCAGTACACAGAGACTGAAGTCAAAAGAAGTCAAAGAACAAAAGAAAAGGAACATTAATGAATTCTCAGACGTGTTGGAAACATGTTAAAACCTAGATTTGACACTAGACGTGAAGTTAAGTGATTATTAATTCTTTTACGATTGTAATTTAAAAACTGAATATAATCCAAGAATGCTGGCTGTCGTTTTACAAAACCTCACTTATGATGACACATGAGGGACAAGTTAACTTCCAGCCGAGGGATCCCCCAAGGAATTAGTCTGTAAGAATTCTGGATCAAGATGATCTTCCATGAAATTCTGCATCTATGTTCCTGTATATACTTGTAACTGAGATGCTTGTATTTGTCAGAAAGGCCACATTGCAAGGTCATAAGATTTGGGGTCTAGAAAAGGAGATTATCTAACCCACTATCTTTGTTTAAAGGCAAGGGAAGGGTGCACAGGTGGTTCAGTGATAGAATGCTCATCTTCCACACAGGGGACCCGGTTAGATTGCCAGACCATGCAACCCCTCACCAAAAAAAAAAAAAAAAAAAAAAAAAAAAAGGCAAGGGGATGGGCATACTAAGGTCCAACAAGTAGCCCTAACAATCAGAGGATGAAAACCCAAGCCTCTTGGGTCCTGATTCAGGAAACCATGCTGGGCATTTCTTGGATTCAAGTGTCCCCTTGAGACAGTCACCTGATCTCTCATCTTTCAGGCTGTCTTCACTTTTCCTCTCCAGGCTTAGTGCAATAAAGCTCTGTCCTTCACCAATCAACAACATCTTAATTGAATACAATGACATTTTCCCCCAAAGAACTATCTAGGAAAGTAAGAAAGAGTTAGGAAAGTATTTCCTGAACTAATATTCTGATATCTTTCTGAATTTTTATGTAAATCAGTCTAGCAGCTTTTAAATCATAAAATGAAGCAGCACATAGGAAAATGGTGGTTAACTATTCAGAATTCTTTAAATGTGATATGTCCGCATGTCATCATTATTATTACCTCCACTATTATCATATTTGAATTTGGTGTTGAAACATAGTAAAATAAACACCAATTCAGACTTAGAGAGAGCAATTTAAATCATGCGCTGTGGTGTTAAAATATAAAATTAAAATTATTGTTAAGTCCACAGCCAAACTCAAAGTTATGCTAAGAGTGCAACCAAATACAGTTTTTGCCTGTCTTACAGACATTCACATGGTACAATTAATGTGCTCGATTTTTTTTTAAAAAACAATATATCTGTTAATTATTGTAAACAAACCCATATCTTAAAACTTCCTGGTTCTAATAATTCAGAGTTTAAACTCATTTCTCCTATGCCAAAATGAAGTATATCTTTCTCCCCAGGTAATTTAAAGGTATATTCAAGTAGGGTACAAGCTGAATCAATGAAATTTAAGTATATAGTCTCTGGGAAAAGATTTTATTTCAGACTTTCAAAATCCTGCATTGCTGCCATCTGGTGGACAAATGTGGTTCTTCATTACTTAAATGTATTGCCGTAAAGGCAATGTAAGCAGAGGATTAGACAATTTCCTGTAAAAATCCACATTTATATTAATATGTCCATAGAAATTCTTCACTAGTACATGTTCTACACTGTATTATTACTGTATGGAGCAAGGTCCCTGCCCAGTAAACACAACCCCCAAACAATGAGGAATAGTCTTTGCTTAGGCCATTTCATGTTATTTTGTTAGTATAATATAAAGTTGAACAGTGCATGGATTTTAGAGTCCCACTGCACAGGTCCAAGCCACATAAAGTATTATCACTTATTAGCTAAGTGGCTTTTGGCAAAGAACCTACCAGCCCATACCTTGTTTTCTCATCACAAAATGGGCATAATTACATTTAGCTCTCAGGTTTCTTGTGAGGACTAACTGGATATGTGGGTGTGGGTGTGTGTGCATTTGACATACAGTAAGCTCATAATAAATGGTAGCAATTATTATTATCTCCATCCTAAATAGCAGCATAGACTAGACTCGAGGGAGGGTACAGTTTTTATCTGAACTCTAACCCTAGATTTTCCATCACCCTCTTCCTAAAATGCAAACCAATCACCCACTTTCTACCCTTCCCATGTAAACATTTAGAAGGGGTTACTCTGTCACTACTCCCACTGTGAATTTTTCCTCTTGAAAGGCAATATATTTCATGGTATTTAAAAAATAACCCAGAATATAAGGAATCCACACTCAAAACTAGGGAGAATTGGAAACACCCTTGGAATTCAATCTAAACCTTTAAACTACTTCCTTAAAGGGCAAAGCCTGAAGGCCAGATTTACTCCTCCCATTAGCCCAGGGACAGTTACCCAAAAAGAGAGGCATCCTATTCTGATAATTCCCTACTGTCTGGGCATTCCAGAACAGAAGAGTGTAGCATCTGGACAGCCAGTTGGCAACCCCTGAAATGCCCTAAAAGAGGCAATTTACACCCAGAAGCTAGCACCTGACTCATCAGAAATTGTTTCACACTCTAGTTTCCCAAAGGATATGACTCAGATGTTTAGCCTTAAATTGATTTTTTTTTTTCTGCCCTAGGATGTTTTGGAGCATGAAAACAGCATAGGCGGTTTCATGTCACTGATGTAGCACATTCCAGTGACTCATAACTTCCACCCAGGACAGCCTGACAAGACTTAAGCCCCCCAATCCTGCAAGTCAATAACACTCATTAAGTGCCACATATATGCATGTATTGACTGCTGTATTAGGTGATAATGACTCATTAAAAATAAAGAAAGATGTACATGGAAGTATTAAGTATTGAAGGAGCATGATGTGTCCAGCCTACTCTCAAATATTAGAAAGTAAATAAACACGATAGATATCTATAGAATGATATGGCGAGTGCGGCAAATGTTAAAAGTTGGTGGATCTGGGCATATGAGTGGCAGTTATGTTGGAGTTCTCCGTATGGATTTTGCATTATTTTTGTAACTTGTGTAAGTTTGAAATTATTTCAAAATAAAAAACTTATAAATAAAATACATATATAGTATATAATCCCTATCTTCAAGGAACATAATGTCCAGCTAGATAACCCTACAGTAATGGAGAGAAATATTAAGAAATCACATGAATATAATTCAAAGAGAGCACATGGTCCTTTGAAACAATGGAGAAGAAAGAGATCAGAGTGCACTGACATGACTTTCACCTTTGAGGGTCTTTCACTTACTGACAAATATGATTAACAGATACTATACAAAAGGATAGTATACTTTTGTACTTCTATCCTCCATTTGGCTCATTCTTAGTCTATATTTTGCGCAAAGTTCAAGAGTTAAATCACTTAAAGAATTACTCATTGATCTCCAGTTATATGTACATGGAGTCTCTGAAACGAGCTGGAGCAATATTCTTGTTCTAGGGTCATATAAAGAGAAATCAGCTTATCATTTTTAGTTAATAAGCTTGAAAACAAACTAAAGAGGGACTAATGTACAACTCAGGTTTATCATAATGAACCCCTAGATGCCAGAGTCTAGACAGGCAATCATAAAGATTAGCAATCTTATCAGAATTACAAAGCAGCAAATTATGGGAAGAGATATCTTTGATTTATTATAGTCATCAAAGAAATTATTCCAGAGCCATAGAAAATGATATGAGTCAAATTCCAGTAGAGACAAAGAGTCAATTGTTAATCACAAAGATAGCTTGTATCTTGGTATCTCAAAAATTATATGAAAACACAACAAAAGATTTAAGTTTGTCTAGGAAAAAAGGATATATGTAGCCAAGCTATCAGTACATGTTCATAAAAGCCCAAACCACATCAGGCCTCATTATCTCTTCTGACATAACTGAACGGGTATATGGGAATACCAGATCATCTATTTAAACTTTAACTCGACATCGTTTAATGATGAAAATCCATTTTAAAAAGTCTGCAGATATGTAAATAAAGGAGCTGAAGGCAATACACTAACTGATTTCTAGAAAGATCTGAATAAAGAACAAACAGTGCTCTTGCCCATTATTACCTTCCTAAGTTCCAAATGGCAAACACAAGGGTTTGGGATGCATCCCATCTTCCTAAATTAACAGAACTGTCTCAGAGCACCTATATTCTGAAATCATGTGATACCTCAAAGTAAAGATGTGGGGGAGAAATAGAGGACCATGAGGGTAGGCACAGAGATTGTGGAAACCTCTGAAAGTATTGCAGAGAATTCAGACTGCTTGGATTGAGGAGAATCAACATGTTGGTGGACCTGCAGGAAGCCTTAAGCCACCTAAACGCTCTGCATTTGCTCCCTCAGCCCTCCATGTCCCCACTCTCAGGGCTGCGGCCACGTTTTCCCATCTGGTTCCTGGAGACATCAGACTGTGAGTTCCACGAGGGCACTTTTCTATGCTTTGTCACTGCATATCCCTAATGCCTAAGAGAGTACTCAATAAATACCTATCAAATAAATGATAAATATTAAGAATATATTTACTGAAGTCATCTACTCCCAAGAACAAGTTACATATCCCTAAGTCAATAGCTTTATCCACAGTAACAATAAGCACTTACAAACACAAACGGAGAAATAGTCCATTCGAAGCACCTACAAAAACTATAAAGTAGGAACACATATGAAGAAGAGCATAAATTTATTGAAAGACAAAAAAACAAACTGGATCAAATCCAAGACATACCATTATACTGGGTGGGAAGACAATAATAAAGGTCACCTCTCCCTAAAGTAATGTATAAGTCGATGCCTTCTAATTAGTATCCTAAAATAACTGTTACTTTAATAAACCATCTTGAATTTTGGTATAAAAAAACAAATATACAAGAATATCTAAGAAAAGCATTAAAAAATGACAATGGGAGTCATATTCTAAAGCCACTGCAATAAAATCAGTATGGTATTGACATGGAATAGATCATAAATCATAGACAATCCAGAAATAGATCTCAGCGTACATATGACAGAGGGATATATTAATTTCATGAGTAATTAATTAATTAATTAATAAAGAACATTGGTGTAGCTAATACTCTAAGGAAAAAATTCAGATGGACTTCTATTCACATTATACACACAAAAAATCCCAGATGTATGCAAGATTGAACTTCAAAATAAAGTGAAATAAAGTAAATAAAAAATGTTAGAAGACACTCTAAGAGACTACATATACAGTCCAAGTTACTAGAGGAAGATTTCTTAGCCAAGTCAGAAAAATTGAAAGCTAAAATCTAAAAAAAAAAGAAAAGACAAGGATGGGAGGGAAGTATGGAGATATTTGGCAATATTAGCTTTATAATTAGGGAAGAGTATCATAAACAAAGTCAACAGGGTAAAAAGTACTTTGGGGCAGGGAGGGGGTTACCCATTTGCAATTTAGAAGAACAGCAAAGTGCTAACATCTATAATGTGCAAAAAGCTCTTACAAAATTATGTGGAATGACATGGGTAAAGGATATAAATAGGCAGTTAACAGAATCGCATATCCAAATGACCAGCAAACACACGAAAAAATGTTAAAATCCATTAGTAGTCAAGAGGATGCAAAAAAAAAGTACTAATGAGATATCACATCTGGCAAAATTTAATAAATGTCTAACTGACAAGAATATATGGGAAAGAAGATTATTATACACTGCTAGGCAAATGTCAATTTTACAGCCTTTTGGGGAAACTATCTGGAAATAGCTATTAAAATGCAATGCACTTACACCTTTTGATCCACTAATCATACTCCTGGGAGTCTATCATGTGAAAAAAAAAAGACATCAGTATGTAAAAATATGTATACGTATGTTTATTGTGGTTTGCTGATAATGGTCGAGATCTCTAAGCAAAGTGGATAACCATCAATTTGGGGAATGGTTGAATATATTAAGATTAATTTACATTATGAAATATTATGCATCACCTCAAAGGATTAGTTAGAATTACACAATATCTTGGAGGAATTTTCTTGT